>LPNX010900524.1:879794-988585 GCA_001517045.1 Pseudotsuga menziesii
TGTTTTGTAGGTATACTGCTTCTTGATCCTTCAACTTCATCGTCTTCTTCATTCATGGTTGTATCACGGATCCTGGGTGCTTCTGCTTCTGCTTCTTTAGGTTCTTCAGTAGGTCTCTTTCTGGATTTGTTGTAAGCTGTGTCTTCATCAAATGTTACATCCCTACTGACGTCAATCTTCTTGTATCCTGGGAAGTAGATTCCGTAAGCCTTCGAGCTTTCAGAGTAACCCACAAATATGCCCTTCTTTCCTGAAGGATCTAGTTTTGTTCTCTTCTCTTTTGGAATATGTATGTACACAGGACAACCGAATATTCTGAGATGGCTGACTTCTGGTTTCTTGCCGGAGAAGACTTCTTCAGGAGTCTTGTTCTCGAGTACTCTATGTAAAGTACGGTTCTGTACATACACTGTTGTTCTAGCAGCTTCAACCCAAAGATGCATAGGTAGATCTTGATCACGAAGCATAGCTCTTGCAGCTTCCATGATAGCTCTGTTCTTCCGTTCTGTAACCCTATTCTGTTGTGGATTATAAGGAGTTGACAACTCCCTCTTAATCCCTGCTTCTTTGCATAACTCTTTGAATTCATTCGAAGTGAATTCTCCACCATTATCTGATCGAATGGTCTTGATCTTCTTTTCAGTATGGTTCTCGATCAAGGCTTTGAATTCCTTGAACTTGCTGAACACTTCATCTTTGTTTTTCATAAAGTAAATCCATGTCTTTCTAGAAAAATCATCAATAAAAGAAACATAGTATGCATACCTGCTTCGTGAGTTTGGTGACATTAGACCGCATACATCGGAGTGGATGATTTCTAGAATGCCTTTGGCTTTGCTTTCACTGCTAGGAAATGTCTTCTTTGTATTCTTCCCTTTCGCACATCCTTTGCAAACTCCATCATGCTTTGCTTGGAATTCTGGAAGTCCTTCAATAGCTTTGCTTGCAATAGGTAGTGCTCTGTAGTGCACCTGTGCAAGCCTTCTATGCCAAAGCTCATTTGGCTCTACCGTATCATGGATCAAGGCTTGTTCTGGATGACCCTTCAATTTGTACAAGCCTCCTTCTTGTTCTCCAATCACTACCGCATCATCAATTTTCTTTCCTTTTGGCCACATGATGACTTGACCATTGATGAATGCAACCCGCATTCCTTTTGCATCCAAGGCTGAAATGGATAGAGGGTTCTTCTTAAGTCTTGGAACAAACAATACTTCTTTCATTGTTAGAGACTTACCAGAGTCTAGCTTGTATGAAGATTCCCCACTACCTTTTATTGGATATTGGTAGTCATCTCCTAGTTTCACCTTGTGAGGCGATTCATGTTCTGAGAGTCTTACAAAGGATTCCTTGAATCCTGTCATATGTTTGGAAGCCCCACTGTCTATAAGACAATCATCACTTCCATGAGTAATGTTACATGTGAGAGATGATATCAGAACATATTCATCCTCACTTGAAGAATCTTCACTTTCATATCTGGATCTCTTTTTGGATGGTTCATCATCCTCTGCAGCATGAGCATGATGTCTTCTTTGGCCTCGTCTCCCTCTGAAACTGGAACCTCTATACTCATGTAGGTGTCCAATCCATTTTCTTCAGAGAGATCATATACTTCCAGGCTTGGAAGTTGTCACCAATCTGATGTGATATATCATATTGAAATGAGAACCTCAAATGAAAATAGCAAAGGATTAGATCTTACCGATTTGAGGTGTCCATTCTTATTCTGGAGCTGGCTGATCTAGGGTTTGTCACAGAAACCCTAATTTTCAAAACTTGGAATATTTTAGATCTGATTGGACAAACAGATAGATATCTTCAAATGGAGCTGTCCAATGTACTCCTTTTCTGAAAACAGTGGAGGGAAGCTCCCGGAACAGGAAGCCCTAATTTTCCAATTTCTTCTGCAAAAATTCTTGTTACTGTTTCTATGATATCTCCGAAAATAATACTCCTCTGTGTCTGAAATTTCTCACTAAGGTAACCTCGCATGTACCTGATCCAACACCATAGGTTTCATCAGAATTGGTTTCACCATTTGGGATTTATGATCCTTTTCCCAAGGTGACCTGTTACAGGACTGTTCAGAATAGCGAAGTTGTACGGAATTCCACGTGTCACTGGTTCATCTTCTAAGTCTGATATTTGGACCACCAAAATTAAAGTCCGTTCCCTTTTTGGAACATCTTCAGAAATTCCATTTGGACCTTTGTATCCCAAGATATTGCAGATCTCCCCAGATGTCCTGTTTAGGGATGAATTCTGGAAGAGGCTGGAACCCTAACTTGGAGAGATCATATCTCCCAGAATATAGCGCATATGAGGCTGATGTTTGGACACAATGTTCATCAAGATTTTATCTTCGGCCCCTACAATTTTCAGCTTCTGAGAATTCTCCAATCTCGGAATATAGTGACTGTACCAAAACTTAGCAGTTTTAGTATTTAGGGTTTCTCCTAGCTCAAGGTCAAACTAGGGTTTGACTTTCCTGGAGTTTCACCCAACCAAATTTCTTGATCCAGGTCTCTAAACTTCGGTTTATATGAGGAGAACAATCCTATGCTGGTCTCACTCAAAAATTCCACTTCTGTAGAAATCCCTAATTTCCACATCGAAACTGAAAATGCTTGAAATTGAATTCTGCATCGACAGAAAGATGCACCCTTCAATGGAGAGTCATCCTAGCATAATTTTGCTGAAAATATATGGAGGAAGATTCACAAAATAGGAAGCCCTAGTTCCTGTAGCTGCACAATGTCTTCTTCTCAGGTTAGCTCTGATACCATGTTAGTTTTTCAACACATTAAGCTAGCATTATGATCTTAGGATCTTTTCACTGAGAGAATAACAAGTAAAGCAATAAAACATAAGCACATCACAAGAGACAAGAGACACAAAGAGTTTTCCTCGGGGAAACCATAAAGGAGAAAACCCCACAACTTCCTCTAAGATAGAATCAGCACCAAAACAGTAAGAGATCTCCCAACAGCAGTAGTCTTCTAGTCCCAGTATATTTCCTTCTCCACAAGTGCGCCTCACCTAAGAGAGTGAATGATGTGTGTGATAAATAGAGAGTCTCACTCTCTATTTATATTATTCCATTCACTTGAAGTGCACTTAATCACGTAGGCTCAGCTTACAATTACTTACTCGAGCCTACACCTTAATTAGTGTATAATAACCCAAGTGCCCCGAAACTGTGGGGACTTACCTAATGACTTGACATGACTTGTTTACATTATTAATCTTCCCAATCGGAACATCGGGGCATGATCATATGACTCAAATACATAATAGAAACATCTCGGAATAAACATTGGGTTACAATACATAAGATACATAGAAGAATACATTCCGAAGTTACATATACATCAACAATCAATTGGAATACATTAATCAAAATACACAATCAGAATATCTCAACCAAGATTCATCAAGCAGAAGACAATGATCATAATACATCGATAAGAATACATCATCCAGAATGCATCAACCAAAATGTATCAATCATACACACAAGAACCATAACAACTAAGGACAGCCAATAATAGTCATACATATAGTGATGACAATGTCTACATGTATCAATCATTAATCATCCAATGTTAACCAATAACATCCAATAGCAACTAATAATATCAAACAACATACATGAAATATAGAAATTATATCGAATAGTTACTATTTATCATAGCATTACATAGAATTATTAGCACATGAGGATATATATAAAAATGAATTACATTACTAAGTATTTACATGTAGCACACTACTTATCAATCAAAGTAAATACATAGTCACCTCAAACAACCAAACATCCTACCACCAAAATCTTCTAATATTCTACAATAAAACAATTACTAGCTATACAACACACTATCATACACCCATACCATATACCATACTTACTACTACTATGTATTATATACATACGCTCGTTTTTGTTGACATGTATATTACAATTCTTCATTCATATATCATATTATTATTAATCACCAACACAACATATTAGTCATATAACCTATATATTCCATATTTAATATACTCATACAATTATTGTGTTAACCATAATATCAATACAATTGTATCAATAATTGCATAACCCAATACTATCATACTAGATACGTATTCTAAAATGTATACTAACATAAAATTCTTTATCACATTATACTTTTGTTGCAGCTGCAACCACTTCCCCAAAATTTTATGATTTCAGCACCCCTCCTTAGATTTTTAGCTTTTGAGTTTTCCTTGACCATTTTTTGCACTCTGAAGAGCCTTTCCCTTGAATTTTCTTTGTTTTTCCACAAGTCATAGAAGCCTTCAGTGTTGAAAGTGGAAACTTAGTTTTTTTACCTGACATGTCAGCAAAACTCATCGAAGCAGGCCGACACGTCATAGAATCTCATGCCTTTCACCCGATTTATTGCTTACTTTATCAAGTTTCAGAAGATGTATGTGAGTCTGTCGATACGTCGACAAGACTCAAATTTTGCTATCGATATTCTCAGCATGATAATATTTTTTCTTTCTAATGTTTTGTTTGAAAATGTTGCATAAGCCTCTCATAATTTTTCGTTTACTTTTACCAACGATATTGGGCCAACTCAGAGAGTCAAGCCAATTCGATCGGAAGGGGTTTATCTTCTTATCCGCCCGCATCTTTTCGGAAGCTTTTTTTAATTTCGACGACGAACCTTTCAGGATCATATGCAAACGGCATCGACAGGACTCATCTGTGTCAACCGATACATCCAGATGCACTAATCATTTACAACCGATGACCTTTTTGAATTTTTAGCTGATAGAATATGTGGAGGTTCCTTATTGAGTTGTCGCAATGGAAATCGAAAGAAATCTAGTTGGGGAGTCGATGTTGTCGCAGGATAAGTTGTTTTTCACTGCCAACAAGGTTTTAAGGCTCCTGGTGATGGTATGATCCTTGGTAAGAGGGTCAATTGCTATCCGATAAGGTCAGATCCTCTCCATGAGTCCACCCGACACTGTCACAACATCCTTGGTTTTGCTGTCAATACGGATGATCTTGTCGATAAGGTTTATTACTTTTGGGTGCCAAACGACGTTTTCACCATTGGATGTCTAATCACCAACTGCCACATTTAATTTTTTTTCATGGTTGTTTCTATTTAAACCTCGAGGGGGTTTATTTTACGGTTTTTACCTTTACCATTTGGGAGTGCTCCAAGCTATCGATCGTCACCCAAACTTCGTCAATTGCATAAGTTGTTTCCCCCAGTTGTCAAGCTCATCTGCCAGGTAGGATTCAAACCTCTTCCTAGTCATGGTTTTGCTAGTTTGTTTTGGGTGATAAGGTTTGTTGAGGTTTTACCCGACTAGAGTTTTCCTGGTTCATGGTATTTATAGTCGTATCCGAACCTTAGCAAGACTGTCTATTTTTTTTTTTAGTTTGCGGACCTCTTGAGGGTTTCCTGGTGTTTTTTTGCATCCTCATGGCTCTCATTTAGCTTGCAGGAGCATAGAGGGTTTTCCATACACTCTACTCCACCCGGCTGCAACATCCAGACCATGTCAAATTCAATCATTAACGAGGTTTCGGCCAGTCGAACGTTGCATTGACTGCGCCGCCCCTAGATGATGATTTTTTGGGTAGGGTGCCATTTTTTTCTGTGGTAGGGTTTTGGGGGGTTTTCCCTAGACTCGAGCTCAGGCCATCTATTTTGTCAAAACCGTTAAGCCATTGTGGGGGTTTGGTTCCCATTGGTTTCCTCAGGATGAATCCCTATTTGGTTCTTTAGAGTGAGGTGTTTCCCATTCATGGGGGGTGCAGAACGGTTTTTACAGAAGGCCTCGGGTGATTATTGTCTTTTAAAACCTAAGGTATAAGACCGGCACGGCATGGGAAGTTTGTTTTTGGATTAGTGCGGTCGTAACTTATCATTCGTCTTCTGATTTTTAGAGTATCTAGATAATCTTATTTTTGCATTATAGAGCTTTTTTTTATGATGTTCACAGATGGATTGGTAAATGTAGTATTTTCAAATGAAAACTCATGTTTCATTCATTACCTTACAATTTCTTTTGCTCGTCTTAATATTTTATTAATAATGCATGCATGCTAGAGATTGCAATAATTCTAAGTCATATTTTGGTTTGTTTGTTACAGTCTCAACCTTCATACAACAACATGCCTAAGAAAGGGAAGAAGAAGGCCCAGGACCAAAGGAGACGATTCAGAGGTAGAGATTTTAACAAAGGTAGAGATTATTTATGAAGACACAAAAGCCATCACAGGGGTAGAGCCAAAATTTAAGTGGGGGAGGAATTTACCAGATGATCAAGGATCAGGTTGTTCCAGACACAGGTCTGGAGGACATACCAGTGTATGAAAATATAACGAAATCTAATATCATGAAGGTATCTATGTGCCCTGAAATCTTCCCATGTGCTGAGGCAATAGATTGGATTCTACTACTGGCGGATACCAATACTATGATCCTGAAAAACACATATAAACAAGGTTTTGCTGGTCTCATCCCTGTGTATATAACTAAAGCATGTAAGCTACCTGCACCTTAGGTTTACATGACAGAGAAATGGATAAAGGTTCTGGACTTAAATGTGTTTGACTGTGTGAAGAAAATGGTGGTGTCCCGGAATTAGTTTTGAAAAAAACCCTCTGGAGAATATGAAACTGTCAGTTTACACACCTTGTATCGCCTCATATCCCTAATGTTGAATCGGGTCTTTGGTCGAGCCAATGGATATTTTTATAAGATAAGCTGGATACCTTTGATATATTACAAGGACACGTTGTTAGGGTTAACCTTGACTCGGGATTAAGTCAAAGGTGGTTTAGGTCTTGCACATGGTTTGGGCACATGGTTTGTTGTTTCCCATGGTATTGTCCCATGGTATTGCATGTGATTAATCCTTTATAAGGCTTGAGGAGGCCCCATTGTATAGAATCCTGGAGGTGAGCAGTGACTAGCTTGCTTGGCCCGGATGGCCAGTTTTGGCCATGTAATGAAGATCTTCATTGGTGCTGGTTTTCCCCGCATGGGGTTTCCAGGGTATATTGTGTGACTATCTTGAATGTTGCTTGATGTTTTTATTTCTGGCTCATTATTATATTGTATTGCTCGTTATAATCCTAACAACTAGTATCAGAGCCATGGTTTGGCTTGGTTATGCTCGTTGGTATCAAATTGTGGGGTGCATGTTCGGTGGTACCCAACACCCTAGCAGTAATTTTTTGGTCCATGTGAAACTTAGCCGTAGGCAAGTTTGGATTTCTCTGGATGCTAAAATCACAAGGTATCCCTCTTATGCACAAAGAAGGGATGTTGCATCAAGTGTGGAATGAACCACTAGGTAGGTACGAGGGTGGAAGGTGTACTCGTAGCCTAGCTTGATGTGGATCGGAGAGGTTGAGTCTTCGATTGCGGGAGAAATGTGAGATGGTTTAATCTCGGTTTTGGGACCAAGATTGATGAGCCATGTATGTGAAGAGAATTCCTAGAGAACTGGCGGTTACAGCGGCCGATGACCCATGTAATCCAGTAGATGGTTTTTTATTTATATGGACATCAATGACAGAGTTTGGATGTAGGTACAAAGGGAGCATAGAAAGCGATAGGAGGAAGCAATGGATGGTGATGGTGTAGTCACCATGAAGGCACATGAAAAAAAAAATGCAATGGAGCGGTTTGCATGTAAATGGGCATATGGCTGTAAGACCTGGTAAGGCATGCATACCCCTGGTAACTCACCGGTAAAGTCGAGAGATAGACCTAGGTGATAAGGGGGTGTATGTAAGATTCCTTGGTAAATATTTGAGGGGAGTTGGTGATTACTCCAAGTCAAGTTTAAAGGGGGGATTGTTAGGGTTAACCTTGACTCAGGATTAAGTCAAAGGTGGTTTAGGTCTTGCACATGGTTTGGGCACATGGTTCGGTGTAGCCCATGGTATTGTCCCATGGTATTGCATGTGATTAAGCCTTTATAAGGCTTGAGGAGGCTCCATTGTATAGAATCCTGGAGGTGAGTGGTGACTAGCTCGCTTGGCCCGGATGGCCGGTTTTGGCCATGTAATGAAGATCTTCATTGGTGTTGGTTTTCCCCACATGGGGTTTCCAGGGTATATTGTGTGTCTATATTGAATGTTGCTTGATGTGTTTATTTATGGCTCATTATTATTTTAATGTTGCTCGCTTTTAACCTAACACACGCAAGGTACTATTTTCAACTGGGCCGACATTGTGGCAAGCAGCCTATTGGCGTGTATAGCTACAGCACTTAGGGGTCTGACTCAAAGGAAGTCAAAATTTTATATGAGCTCTTTCTTAATTAACTGCATCTTATGTACACATCCTTTCTCGGCACTAAATTGCAAATGGGATCCTTCCAGGACTCTTATATACTATGCATACCAAATCTTATGGGCACATAAGTATTATAGTTTCTATAAGAACATCCATGAATATTTTTTATGCCACTATACAAGCTAATATTTCTTAAAGATTGAATTTGCATGTCTAGAGGAGTATTAGAGATGGTGAGCAAATATGGGGATTATTTCTTCTCCGAGGAACGTATATAAGAATGTATGGGGGATCCAAAGCTCCTTCTGTGCTACCAAACTATGCCACAGATTATGTTATTCATAAATTGGTAGTAAAGCAGTTGTATATAAATGGATTCGAGAACTCTCTGTTCGACATGAAAAAGGCCATCTATCCTCCACTACCATTTTGTATTGGTAGTTATAAGTTATCTAAGGTAAAGAGTGCTCCTGATTTTGTGAGATAGCTCGAAATTTTTCAATTCAAAGAAAAGAGTTTCCGTAAAAATGATCCTTGGGAAAAGGTATTGAAAGAATCTACATATGTAGGGGTACACTTTGAATATACTCATCATAAGGATTTAGATCAAGAAATATATCACAATGCATGTAGCATGGTTTCTTTGAGCAGGATATTCAAGAAGAAAATCATGACCATAGGAGGCAAAGGAATCAGTAGTGGTGTTGCCGAACAGAAAAAGTAGAATGAAGAAGCTGCAAAGAAAAGGGAAGAGAAGCCCCAAATATTATTAGAGGAAGCACAAAAATGATTAGAAGAGGAAGCACAGAAGCAACAAGAAGAAGAGAGTAGAGGGAGAAGGATGAAATGATACAAAAGGAGGTTGAAAGAGTTCGAGAAGAAGTATAAAAGGTAGTTGAAGAGCTTAAAAAGAAGGAACAGGAAGATCAGAACAGGGAGAATCAAGAGAAAAACCAAGTCAACGATAGCCCATTAGATTCTTTTTCCCCATCAGGTAGCATGATGAGAGAAATCCAAGTTTCCTCGACAGAGCTTGAATTGGTACCTTTCATCCCATCTCATGCGCATGTTGTGGATAACTTAGATACAATTTTATTTGACCAGAGCAAGAAGAGAATTGTGAGAAGGTTAGAGAAAAGGTTGAAAACAAGTGATCAACATGTACAAGTCGTGGTAACAGAAAAGACAGTTTTGCAAGGGATGAATGAATACCCTAAACTCCTCGCAATGGCAACCATGGCAACAGCTCAAGCCAACATAGTTAATGTCGGTAACTTGGTCGAAGACACTGAGTAGTATAAATAAAAGATGTCCCAGATGAAGGAAACTCTGAGAATAGAAAGAGGAGAGGGACAAAATTTAAAAAGGAAACACGGTGATATTCTCTCATAACTTTAGAAACTCAAGGAACCATATCAAGTACTGGAATTGGACAAAGATGCACTAACACTGTTAGTTGAAATCACTAAAGGTGAAAAGAGAGATCTTGAAAGAAATGTTTTAGAGTTGGAGAAGCAGAAATCCATAGCCGACAAGCGAGCAGGAGAACTAGAGACTTGGAATAGCCTACTAGAGGAGCATCTCAAGGTGGAAAATGAAAAACAATTGGATGTAACTCCATTCCGTAATCAAGAATGTTTGTTACAAAGAAAAATAAATCAGATTCAATTAAAGTTGGGAGAGGAGATGTATAATATTAAACAGATAGAAGCTAGACTAAAGGAAATAGACCATGACTCATCAGAGTTCAGAAAAAGGTTATTTGAAGTTGCAAAACTTGTGCAGAATCAGTTGACTTGGATCGAAGCGAATTCAACCTTTCCGGAGAACATGCCTCAAATGAATACAGGAGGATTGAGGATGGAATTGGCATTATTGAATTTCAGCAGCAAGGTTGAACACAGCAATCGATAAAACTACAGAGAATTGTAATGAGTTCTACAAGAAAATGTGCTCAACACATAATAAATGTCAAGCTTCAGTGGAAACTCAAGTCTAGTATTTCCCAGACATAGATCAACATTTAAAGGACCTCCAGGACAAGCTATAGACAAACGAGGAAAGCATTCAGAAGATCAAAAGTATTGACGAGGAAGCAATTGAAGTTTGGGTTATACAAGCTTCAGTTCATAACAATCTCTTTGAGGATTTGTTGATGCAGACCGCACCAAAAGTGAAGGAGATAGAATCCTAGCTATCCAAACATGAGGTGGTTGCACGTTTGTTGGAGCTAGTAGACTATTGAATCATTAGTGAGGAATCTCATGCATGGAGTGTTTTTATTAAGAATCCAGTTGGGGCCACATAAGAATTTGTTTTATCTCCATGTGGTACTTTATGTAATATTTTGTATTTATTCTAGTTTTCCTAGTGGTTACACTAGAAGACAAAATTTTATAATCGAAGAGTTAAGGAAGCCCAAGAGGCTACGGTAGTTGAAAAGTCATATGTAATTTGTATAAATAGGAGCAGAATATAGATTAGAGGGGAATTTTTCTAGCACACATATGTTGAATCTTTGTGTATGAGAACTACTTCTTTTATAATAAAGAGAACCAAATTTTTGTTGTATGAAGGACTGTATGAGTTTCTAAATGGGTCGTGTGGATCGTTGAATGATGAATTATTTATGTTTTGGCATGTTGTACAATCTATGAGATCATTCTAAACTTGCTGAATTATTTCTGTGTTTATGAATGATTTTATTTTTATGTTATGAATCGTGTGCAATAAATGAGCAATGGGTGTTTTAAATTAACAAAGCCATCTTTGTGTTATCTTTTTGTTGTGTTTAGGTATGAAGGAATTAACAGCTACCTATAGGAATCTATATGCAAACAATACAGTATATTACTCATTCTGATATAAACTTTTTTCCCTAGGGATAGTTAGAATAATTTAGATTAGATTAGTTTTTTCTTTGCTTTCGTAGAAGTGATTGTGAGGCAGGAGCGGTAAGACGGAGGAAATACCTGCGCATCTCTAGTGAGGCTCTTACTCACTAATCACTTGAATTTAGTCTCGGCACTTGAATTTCATCTTAAAATATAAAATACATAAACGGTGGACCGGGTCGCAACCAGTAAAACAAATCTAAAACTTTCTTTTAATTCTACGGTAGTCTAGCCACTAACTGGACAGATTCCCCATACCAAACGATAAATGAGCTAATTGGGAATGGTTGTTGGGGAGAATCCATACTGTTGGTACCTGGGAATTTTCTAGGCATCAAGAGTTTTGGTGCTAGAAGGAGGGTCGCCAGTGCATGAATGGCATAGGAAATCCATTTATTAGAAATTATTCCACTGGTGATAGCTCTAAGACTAGGTTTCCTAAAGATTTCATCTCTGAAGAACAAGTAAAACCTAAAGTAGAAGTTACACAACACATATACCTTGTTCATTTTGAAGTAGTTAACCACTTGAGGAGACACACAAGGTCTTATGTGAAAAATCTTGGAGGATTGCAGACAATCCCTAAATTACCGAGAAGGTGAGCTCCTAGAAGGGTACCCACTTACACGGAAGATTTTATTTTGGTGGGAAATATGGAAGAGTTAGTGAATTTATCCTTAGAAGAGATTGTTTATCCATTTGATTAGTTGGGACCAGATTCCTTGGTTTTTTATCCACATTTTCAGTCACATGTTCAGTCTCCACCTCGAACTCCTCGAAGAATCGTGGTTGGAAATGCACCCCCAAACGCTAATCAACCTGTGAATCCTAATCCATAACCAGCCTAGAGAGACAGAACACCACTCAACCTGGAAGCTCCTTTGCATGCTTTGCCTCAAAATGTTGAAAAGGAATTACCTAAGTTTGACCCTGAAAAGGGCATTTCCGTGGATGACCACCTGCAAAGTTTTTATATGGCTTTAGAACTTTTATCTATGGAGCATGAAGATGTGGTATGCCGACTCTTTCCACATACCTTCGAAGCTAAGGCCTCTGCTTGGTATTTCAGTTTACAAGCAAATTCGATAACAAATTGGGATACTTTTGAAAGAGTGTTTAAAAGTAAGTTGGGTAGTCAAAGAACCACTAGCACTCTCATGAAAGAATTGCTAGCTCTCAAGATGGACAAGAAAGATAAAGTACAAGATTTTAATCAGAGTTTTGCTACCCATTTGAATAATTTTAGTGCTACAATAAAACCTGCTGAAGAAACTTTAATAGAATACTATAGTTCAGCACTTAGTCCTATCATAGCAATGTTTGTTAAGAGGTCAGTAAATCCTTCTTTGGATAAAACTTATGAAGAAGAAAATAAAGTAGAAGCTGAAATTGAAAGCATAAACAAACATTATATGGAACCAGAAATAAAGACTTTCACTGGTTAAAAACCTTTGTTATTAACAAGACCTAAATAAGAGCATTCAACGAAATTGAAAAGTGTAGTTAAGATGGTACAGAAGTTATCCAATAATATTGTAGACTTGGAGAAATATAAGAAGTTGGTTCATCCAAGAAACAGTTCAAGCCTTACTTCAAGAGAAAAGAAGAAAGTGGGACATCCCAACCACCAGTATATCCTTTCGCTGTTTTAAATTTTAATGAAGTAGGAATGGACCATTTCTGCACTTTTCATCAAGAACCTCATTCTGAGAAGAGTTTTCCTCAATGGATTAATTCAATGACTCTAGTCATGAATCAGATATTAGACACTCAGATAACAGAGCTTGAGGAAAAAGAAGAAAAATAAAACCAACCAGAAGAGACACATGAAACCATTATGGTCTTATGGGACTATGCGCCTACACTAGGATTAGATGAGGAAGAATCTACTGAAGAGATTCAGCTTTCGGCAGTTAATGTCACAACCAGAAGCAAGGGACCAATGATGGATGAAATCTTATTACTCCCTAAAATTAAGAAGATATAGGAAAGTATGAGGAAGAATAGAAGTAATACCCAAACACCACCTAAGTCTGATTTGGTCATCACAAAAGATAAAGTTACAACATTGAGTAATACTATGAAGGTTGTGGAGAGTAAAGAAGTGATAAACAAGAAGAGTCTAGTAGAACATGATATGGGATATGATATAGTAGAAGACATCAAGAAAAAAAAAGCAAATATTTCTTTATTTGAAATGTGTAACTTACCGCAGCAAAGAAAGAAGCTCCTGGAATCCTTTGATCCACAACCCAGTAGATCCTAGGATGACTTCCAATCCGATAAGGAAATAAATGAACCTAGCATAGGTGGAAAGTCCAAATCTCAAACTATACCATTTTTATTATCTTTTGAGATTTTAAACCATAATGTGCATAATTGTTTAGTATATTCTGGAGCTTCCTCCAATGACATGCCTCTTTCAGCTTGCAGAAAGATAAATGGTCAACCTCCACCCTCTTCATGTAAGATCATTCAATTGGATAGATCAACAGTCAAGGTAGTAGGAGAGATGAAGAATGTGTTGATTTGGTTATCTGCAGATGAAAGGGTCTGTCATTTTATAGACATCATGGTGGTGGATATCCCATAAGCATATGGTTTGATTTTGAGCAGGGACTAGTCTGTGAAACTTAATGGGTACTTTTCAATTGATTGATCACACTTGTGGTTTCCCTATAAGAACAATAAAAATCATATCAAGGTGATGAGGGAACCCCACATGAAGCACAACATGACTCAAATACAAGGGGAAAATGAGCCTGTAAATTTCTCACATTCAATCTTGGGAAACTATTTTATAGAGCTTGAACCTGGGAATTATCAAGCTGAAGAAGCCAGTAATGAATCAGACAAATAGTCTGAAATCCTTCAATTTTTGTGGACTGGTAATATTGATTGTATTATAGTTAACTTAGTTTCTAGATTAGAAAGTAATGCTAGTCCTGTAGGTTTACAAGATATATTTTGGTTGTTGTATTTTGATGGTTCCAAAACTTAAGAGGGGTCAGGAGCAGGGTGTGTCCTAATTCATCCATATAAGAACAAACAATTTATTTCTTGTTGACTAGAGTTTGAATGCACAAATAACACAGTTGAATATGAGGCTCTATTCCAGGGTTTCAGAAAGGCCATTGAACTTAAAGTAAAAAATTTAAAAATATTTGGTGATTCTGAAATAATTGTCAGACACATTAGAAACACGATTCATTGTTTGTCACCACATTTAAAAGGCTACCAAACTGAGGTCTGGGATCTCATATCAAATTTTAATGCTTTTAATATTAATTCAATTCCTAGTTTGCAAAATGTAGCAGTTGATTTCTTAGTTGTTTCTGCTACAAGATTAGTTCCCACCAATAATAAATGCTCTATTGAATTGATTTTTAGGCCTTCTATACCAGACAATGTCGCCAATTTGAGAGTATTCGATGATGATCAACAAATTATAGATTTTTTAGCAAATGATGAAAATTTCAAAGACTTAGTAATCGATGATGAAGAACATCGAGAAAATCTTGAAATTGGAAACTTCATGCCAAAAGGAGTGAAAACATTGGAGGGGTTGTTTGCTCTAAACACTAAATTTAGAAAACCATCGAATGTCAAGACAAATAGTTCGTCCATGCAGTATGAACCGATTAACCTTGGGTCGGAAGTTGAACCCAAGTATGTAAACTTGGGTAAATGTTGCTCACCATGAGAAAGAAGCAATTTTATCAGTTTGTTTCAACAGTATAAGGACATTTTTGCATGGACCTATGAGGATTTGAAAACAGATGACACCCGTATTATCCAACATTTCATTCCAATAAAATTGGGAGTTAAACCATTCCAGTAGCCACTAAGAAAGATGCATCCAAAGCTGGAACCGTTAATCCAAAGTGAAGATAAAAATTTACTTGATGCAAAGATCATTTTTCAAGTCAGACATTCAGAATGGGTAGCGAATTTAGTGCCAGTAAAAAAGAAATGTGGCGAGATAAGATTGTGTGCAGATTTATGAAGCTTGAACCAGGCTTCTGATAAACATAATTATCCAATTCCACCAATGGAAATCTTAAAAATGGTTTCAAGCTCTGAATTGTTCTCCCTATTGGATGGGTTCTCCGGCTACAACCAAGTATTAGTAGCTGAGCAAGATAGGTAGAAAACCACATTCAAAACAAAGTGGCGAAATTTTGCGTATAGAAGAATGCTCTTTAGGCTCATAAATGTTGGAGCCACACTCCAAAGGGAAATGGATATTGCTTTCTGAGATTTAATTGGACACAGTGTGGTAGTTTATATGGATGATGTGACTGTTTTCTCTAAAAAAAGAGAAGATCATGTTGTTAGAACCCTCTTTGTAGAAAAGGAATTAGGTGACGAAGAGCGAATTAGGTGACAATGTTACAAGAATATGATTTGGAATTGAAACCAGCCACCATCATCAAAGGACATGGTCTCTGTAAATTAATGACTGAAATTCAGAATGATGAAGATGAGGATTGGGAAAATGAAGTAGAATTACATATGGATAATATGTGTCCTATCTTTATAGCCCATGAATCTTGGTACAGATATCTTGTACATCACCTTCGGCAAGGATACTTACTAGAACATTGGAGTTCTAAGCAACGAAGGGGACTTCACTTAAAATCAACTTCTTACCAAATAATTGATGGGGTTATTTTCAAGAATAACTATGATGGGGTATTTCTAAGATGCCTTGAACGATAGGATGCCTCTAAAGTTTTCAAGGAATTGCATGATGGTCCTGCTGTAGGACATTTCTCGGGATACATGACCACACAAAACATTTTAAGAGATGGATATTACTGACCAACATTTTTTAAAGATGCTCATGCATATGTAAGAAAGTGTGATGTATGCCATAGAAGTGGTGGAAGAATGACAAAGGCAACTAGACCATTGCAACCAGTTGTTATTTTGGAACCATTTGAACAATGGGGTATTGATATCATCAAGGAAATTAATCCTAACTCCTCATTACAACACAAGTACATCCTCACAGCCACTGATTACTTCACAAGATGGGTGGAGACAATTCCACTACGCAAAGTAAATGAAGACGTGGTTATTGACTTCGTGCAAGAGAACATCATGACCAGGTTTGGGGTTCCAATTTCACTAGTTTTTTATAACGCATCTTACTTTTCATCAATTAAGTTAACAAATTTTTCTAGTGATAAAGGAATTAAACTATATTATTCTACAAATTATTATCTACATGGTAATGGGTTAGCTGAATCAACTAATAAAAACCTTATAAGAATTTTAAAGAAAATTGTTATCGAAAATCAGAGGAGTTGTCACATAGCTCTTCCTAATGCTTTATGGGAAGAGAGGGTCACCCCCAAGAATTCCTTAGTGATCCGTAGGACCTCAACTTTAGTGCTTTAAAAGTTTGTTGTAAAAGAATGTGTGCAACAGGTTAATTAATGGACAGTATTAGCAGAAATTAAATGCTCAGAATAGAAATGAAAACCACAACACTGATAGACAGATACAAGGAAGAAAACACCGAAACAGAGTCACAAACAGAAGTTGATAACGGAGTTCACCCCCTCCACTGGGCTACATCTTTGGGTCCCTCTCCAATAGGAACCGATCCAATTAATAGCTTTAGAGTGGTACAAAATGGTTCTGGACTCTGCAAATCAGTTTCAGCAGTATGGAAAAAAGTCTCCAAGACCTCTTCTCTGGACGAATACAAATTGGCCTTCAAAAGCGAAGAAAAGCCAGCTAAAATAGAGAAGACAGTCGACTCTTTACAATCACAGCAACTGGACATTAATAGTAAAGTCTTCAAGACCTCCTCTCTGAAAGTTACAAAACTGGACTTCAACAGGCAAAATAAGCCAAGTATAACTGAGAGTAGTCAACTTCAACAGGGAAAAAGCATGTGGATAGCTTTACAGCAAAAATTCTCTCCCCAAGTTTCTCATAACAGAGAAACGTTGTCCTGTGCTCTCAACGAACTACGTCCCCCCTCCCGCAAACCTTTTTTTTTCCTTTATACTTATTTTTTCCGTTACAATGAGAAAAAATGTTCAAGAAGTGTGATTGTTCACCTCCTTCTGGCAAATGCCCAGACTGTTCATCTCCCTATCGACGTTACCATCATACGGCATCAAGATTCTGTAAAAACCTTTTTTTTAAATGTTCCCCGCGTGGACGCATTACAATGTTTGAGTCGAAAGTTTTTGTTATCCGGGCTTCCGCAGTGGCGGAAGAGGATAAGCAACGGGATCCGATATTTTACTTCGGTGAACTAGGTCTCAATCGGCTATCAGCTGGTTTTCAAGTCGGAACGCATGTTACTTTGGTTTTCTGCAGTTGCGGACGGTTAGACAGTAAAGTCTCCCGATTTGACTCTTCAACCCGTAAGTCTTGGGCTTCCGCCGTTACGGCTGCCGAATCGCTCCAGCTTCCGATCCTTTCTATATCCGTCGTTGCGGAAGAGGAAATGCTTCCGAATTCCGATCAATATTGTTCCCATCGTTGCGGAAGGAAGAAGGCTTTCGAGCCCGCCATTGCAGAAGAGAGAAGGCTTTCGAGCCCCACCGTTGCGGAAGAGAGAAGGATTTCGAGCCCCACCATTGCAGAAGAGAGAAGGCTTTCGAGCCCCACCGTTGTGGAAGAGAGAAGGCTTTCGAGCCCCGTCGTTGCGGAAGAGAGAAGGATTTCGAGCCCCGCCATTGTGGAAGGAAGAAGGATTTCATCCCTCGATGTTGTGGAAGGAGATCCCTTCCGACCTCTAACGTTGTCAACAGACCGTGAACCAATCATTAAACTGTTAACCATTAACTGCACGGCTTCTTTGTGTTTTCACCGTCCAATTATTCACCCGCGGATTCTTTGAACCATGTACCATATTGGATCGTTAACGAGGAATAATCCGCCAGATCAATCCTCCCCATTTGAGAGCTTTTGGACCACCAAAAGCCTGAATTATTCTGCAAGTAAGTGAGGGTACCACTTCCTCACCATCCCAATCTCTATACATCCTACCTTGCTTAGAATCTGCATATTAGTCTCCTTGTCTATGACCAAAGGAGGTTCATACCATTTAAAATTATTCACATATACAACTGTATTCATTGGAGATAAGCTCAAACAGAAAGACTGTTTACACTTATTTTTAAAGATCTCAAAATGATCATAAACAAAATTGAGCTTTTTACCTTTCAATATTCCCTTGGTGATCTGCAACCAAATTTGCTTTCCAACTTCAAAAGGATGATGGTTTTCATGTCTTGCTTTGCAAATTGCCCGACTCTTCTCCTGTTGTTCTTGCGCTTTCTGCTGCACTGTTTTCTTTGCATCATGATGTCCACCTCTCACATCTTTTGTGCCGAAAGAAAAGTCCACATGTGACTTCAACAGATAACAAAAACAAGTATCGAAAGGAGATTTAATGCACTGCATGTGCTGCAGCTGTTCACCCCAAGCCTTACAATAATCATGAACAGTCTTTTGAATAACCATCCAATTCATGCCAAGATTTGGAAGAGGCATGCTTTACTGCAACTGCACTTCATGTTGTACATCTCTATCAAGTGATTTACCACTTTCCAATGATTCACATTTAACTGCCATTAATGCAAACTTCCTACTAGCATTCACTATCATTTTCATTTGACTTGTAGTGACTAATGCTAGATTTGTTTTCATACGATGTGTACGAACAATGTATTCCACACCACCTTTAAAGAGATGATATTTGTTCTTCTCTCTATAAAAGACTGCTCTCTGGTCATACAACTATGGACTCCCAAGTACAATTCCACAAATGTCCAGTGGTTCTACATCTAGTTCTACCTCATCCATAAACTTTTCAGTGATTCCAAATTTCAAAACACATTTCTTTGTAACTTGCAATTGTGTATCATTAGTAACCCAACCAAGAGGATAGGGTTTTTCATGAGGCATAGTAACTAAATGCAATTTCTTAACCACTTCTTCTGATATCAGACTCACTTGAGAACCACTATCAAACAATGTATCAACCTTTGTATGATTTGTAATGACACGAACATGAAACAGTTCACTTCTTGTTTTATCACCATGCATAGAAGTAGATAGCAGATTTGTACTTGTACTTGCACATGAATTAGAACTTGAACTTGCATCAATGGAAAGAGATATACCTTCATCTTTACCTCGAATCCCTATTGATGTGATCTTAGTCTCATCACCTGAATCAGATCCCAAGTCTTGAATTATTGCTGCATTAGCTGCTTGATTATCCTTATCTTTGTTTTTATTTCTTCCCATCCACTTTGGCTTTAATTCTGGATGAAGTTTCCAGCACTTTGAAACATCATGCTCTTTCTGACAATGTGAGCATGTGGGTCTCTCATCCTCTTTCGTGATGGTAGCTGTTTCCTTTCCCTTATCTTTGCTTTTATCTTTGTTGTCAAATTTAGATGACTTCTTCATAAACGAATCATCATCATGCTTACCCCTAGCTTCTAAATGTGTAGCTTGAACACATACATCATCCAAATTATTGGGGTTAAACATCAACAAAGTATGTCACAAATAAGAATGCATGCCACCAATATACTTAAGAAGAGTTTCTTGTGTATCCAATGCAACATTCAATGCAATAGCCTTCTTTCTGAATTCATGAGTATAATCTTGAATGCTTTGTCCTTTAGCTTGTCTAAACATTTGCCAGTTCATTATTAATTGTTGTATATGACCTAAAGGATAAAATTGCTTTCTTAATACTTCAATGAATTCATTCCAAACTGAAATAATTTTACCATTCTTTCGAAGATCTTGCTGAATCTTGCTCTCCCACCAAGTAAGAGCCATTCCACTCATTCTCAAAGTGGCCAATTGAATCCTGGAAGGGTCATCATTAATGCCCTACACCCTGCAATATACTTCAAGCTGCTTGATCCAATTGTCTAATTTTTCAGCATCTACATCTCCATTATAAATAGGTAATTCAAATTTTACATCCAATTTGAAATAAGGCATATTAGGACTTGCATTATTCGAATGAGAAGTATGAGAAGAAGAGAAATTTTGATTAGTGTCAGGAGGATCACCATCACCTCCTACTCCTATACCCTTTTCTTCCTTCTTCACTTCTGCATCTCTGGATGAAGATCCTTCTTCTTTCTTCTTCCTTTCTGCTCGCTCAATGAGTAGAATTTCCATCATGGCTTTCATGCTCATAAAAGCCTCCAAAAACTCAGTTTCAGAAATGACAGGTTTTTCCCGTTCGGTATGTCCTTCTTCTTCCCCTCGTGGAGAAGACATGGTTCTTGAGAATGTTCTCTTGGAGACAATATCAGGATCTCCTTCAACTAATTCTCCTTCACCAACCTTTAACCTGGACCTGGTAAGCATTCACAAACTTGCACAACAGTCAACCTGCTCTAATACCAAAATATGATCCGTAGGACCTCAACTTTAGTGCTTTAAAAGTTTGCTGTAAAAGAATGCGTGCAACAGGTTAATTAATGGACAGTATTAGCAGAAATTAAATGCTCAGAACAGGAATGAAAACCACAACACTGATAGACAGATACAAGGAAGAAAACACAGAAACAGAGTCACAAACAGAAGTTGATAACGGAGTTCACCCCCTCCACTGGGCTACGTCTCCGGGTCCCTCTCCAATAGGAACCGATCCAATTAATAGCTTTAGAGTGGTACAAAATGGTTCTGGACTCTACAAATCAGTTTCAGCAGTATGGACAAAAGTCTCCAAGACCTCTTCTCTGGACCAATACAAATTGGCCTTCAAAAGCGAAGAAAAGCCAGCTAAAACAAAGAAGACAGTCGACTCTTTACAATCACAGCAACTGGACATTAACAGTAAAGTCTTCAAGACCTCCTCTCTGAAAGTTACAAAACTGGACTTCAACAGGCAAAAGAATCCAAGTATAACTGAGAGTAGTCGACTTCAATAGGGCAAAAGCATGTGGATAGCTTTACAGCAAAAATTCTCTCCCCAAGTTTCTCATAACAGAGAAATGTTGTCCTGCGCTCTCAACGAACTGCGTCCCCCCTCCTGCAAACCTTTTTTTTCCTTTATACTTATTTTTGCCGTTACAATGAGAAAAAACATTCAAGAAGTGCGACTGTTCACCTCCTTCTGCCAAATGCCCAGACTGTTCATCTCCCTATCGACATTACTATCATACGGCATCAAGATTCTGCAAAAACCATTTTTTAAAATGTTCCCCGTGCGGACACATTACAATGTTTGAGTCGGAAGTTTTTGTTATCCGAGCTTCTGCAGTGGTGGAAGCGGATAAGCAACGAGCTCCTATATTTTACTTTGATGAACTCGGTCTCAATCGGCTATCGGATAGTTTTTAAGTCGGAACACATGTTACTTTGGTTTTCCGCAGTTGCGAATGGTCAGACAGTAAAGTCTCTCGATTTGAATTTTCAACCCGTAAGTCTTGGGCTTCCGTCGTTGCAGCTGCCGAATTGCTCCGGCTTCTGATCCTTTCTATATCCGTCGTTGCGGAAGAGGAAATGCTTCCGACTTTTGATCAAGATTGTGCCCGTTGTTGCGGAAGGAAGAAGGCTTTCGAGCCCCGCTGTTGCAGAAGAGAGAAGGCTTTCGAGCCCCACTGTTGCGAAAGAGAGAAGGCTTTCGAGCCCCACCGTTGCGGAAGAGAGAAGGCTTCCTCGCCCCGCCTTTGCGGAAGAGAGAGAAGGCTTTTGAACCCCGCCGTTGCGGAAGGAAGAAGGCTTTCGTCCCCCGATGTTGCGGAAGGAGATCAGGCTTCCGACCTCCGACGTTGTCAACAGACCGTGAACCAATCATTAAACTATTAACCATTAACTGTGCGGCTTCTTTGTGTTTTCACCGTCCGATTTTTCACCCGCGACTTCTTTGAACCATGTACCATATTGGATCATTAACGAGGAATAATCCGCCAGATCACTTAGGCATGTAACCTTACACTCTAGTTTATGGGAAAGAAGCCATCCTCCCCCCAAACATTTTACTCCCATCCTCTCAATTATCCCAAGCTTCACGAGGATCTGGTAGCGATATTTTACAAGCCCGAATCAATACACTGATAAATCTTGAAGATTCTAGGCTCAAATCCAAAGAGAGGTTCAAAAATTATCAAAATATTGTCAAAAGATGGTTTGATAAACATAAGTCCAGGAAGGGAAGTTTTGAAGTTGTGGCCTTGGTTCTTAAGTAGGATTACCCACATGACAAAAAGGGAAAACATACAAAGTTTCAACATCTATGGGTTGGCCCATTTTAGATTGTTGAAAAGTTAGGACCGTCGACTTATAAGTTACAAGATTTGCAAGGGTGGGAAGAGAATATTCCTGGTAATGGTCTGGTTCTCAAACCTTATTTCAGCTAATATCTTAGAAGTCCTTTGTACATAAATAAAACTTTTATTTCCATGCTTTTTTTCTTTTATATTTTTCACGGCTTTATTTCTGTTGATTTACTTTTGTTTTCTTTCAAATTTTTGTTTTAGTTGATTTTCAAAATAAGCCAGCTCAATCTTTGGTGCTTGTAACACTGGTATCTAGACAAACTACTAAAATTTTAAGTCAGGAATTGCTCATTGGAAAGATATCCATGTAAAATTTTGATCAAAATAAGACTCTTTAATCGAATAGACTGTTCAAAGGAAGTGATTTTAAAGGCATATTGAAGTCCTATTTAAACCCTGTAAAATAACTAAGGGAGATGCAGTCTAGAATACTATTTTGGGGCTCCATCCACTCTCACATTAATATCTGTCCTAGGGAGATTGCTGCAAAAGACTCACGAAAAATAAGTAGAACAGACAGGTGTATGGTATTTAAAATGATCCCCTGCCAAAAAATGAAATCCAAAAGGATTATCAGAGTCAAAATTCCAGAAAAGAGAAAAATATATCACAAGATATACTAAATACATAAATCAGTAAAATGATTGATTTCTCAAAAGGTTCTTCCCCGTCCATGAGCTGAAGCAAATCATCACTCACACAAAAGGACACTGTGGATGGAAGAACCTAAATCAAATCTTTAAATCCAAAGTAATAATCAAGGAAGACTCTAAAGACAAAAGTCTTGCAGCATCAAAGAATGCAAAAAGCATGGGGATTAGGATCAAACGAATGCACCTGTCTAAATCATCCACAATCATGTGGTGTCATATATGGCAGTAACCAAATGCAGAAGTAAAATGAACTTCCCATTCTTTCCCCAAAATAGCTATCGAGACTTTTTAAACCTGGTTACCATACCCCAAGGGACTATAATCAGTGAGATGCTTTGAATCTTGCATTCCTGGAGAAGTCTATACTTTTAAATAATCTTGAAAAAGACTGAGAGAAGATAATCTAATAACATACCATGAAGCAGCTTGTGTTTTAAAAGATAGTTTTTTCAGAGATCTATGTTCACCAACTAGACGCCAGTTGTTGCAGCTGCAACCACTTCCCCAAAATTTTATGATTTTAGGTCCCCTCCTTAGAGTTTTAGATTTTGAGTTTTCCTTGACCATTTTTTGCTCTCTAAAGACCCTTTCCCTTGACTTTTATTTGTTTTTCCACAAGTCATAGAATCCTTTTGTTTAAAGTGGAAACTCGGGTTTCTTACCCGACGTGTCGGTGAAACTCATCGAAGCAAGCCGACACATCGAAAGAATATCATGTCTTTCGCCCGATATAATTATTACTTTATCAAGTTTCAGAATATGTCTATGAGTCTATCAATACATTGGCAAGACTCAGGTTTTTCCACTAATATTCTCACCGTGATAATATTTTTTATTTCCAATGTTTTGTTTGAAAACCTTGCAAAATCCTCTCAGGATTTTTTCATTTACTTTTACCGACGTTATCGGCCCAACTCAAAGAGTCGAGCCGATTTGATCAAAAGGAATCTATCTTCTTATCTGTCAGCCTCTTGTCGGGATATTTGTTTAAGTTCATCGACGAAAATTTGGGAGCATATGCTGATGGCATCGGAAGGACTCATGTAACACTCCAAAATTTCATAAAAATTTAAAATTTTTCCGTGCGACAATTAAATGTTAAATCATCGCTTTAAAAGGTTACCTTTAACCGCTAACAGTTAACATTCAATAAATTATATGAACTAGATACTACCAAAACATCATCTGATGTATAGCACATTCATTATTAACAGCATCCAAAAGAAATGTAATGAAAGGTTGGTCTACAAAGTTAATGAATTAGCGGGGTAAATACATTGAGATCAACTATTTACTTTTTGGTAAGTGTAAGATTCTAAAATTTGTTTTCTTGTTACTGAATGGGATTTTGGTTGTGCATGAGGCTTACTTAGCTTATTGAAGCTAATGCATTCAAATGATGTTATTATTACAGGTCTTTTGTAGGTAAGCCTTTTACTTCCAGTTTCAGGATCAAGATTATTTATCTCGTTTGCAAAAAATAGTTACTAGAGCACGCAATTAATTTTTATAATAAGTTATAAGCATTGTAGTGTAACAAACATCAGCTTTTGGTTACTGAAGGTACTGAAAACCTATTCCTTTTCACAACTTTATGACTGAAAAATAAAATTATTGCTATGGTTCTGAACTTCTTGAAATCTAAAATTGTCATGTTTGACAGTCAAATGATAATTACACCTACACCTACTTAGTCTAGGTTTATAATTATAGGTGTTGTATAATTTTGTTAGATTTTTATCATTTAAGAAATATGATCTTAGGATATTATCTGAGAGAATAACATGCATAGAAATCTCCAACAGTTGTTCTCTCTCTCACTTGTGTGAGCACTTCCTCTCTCACTCATGTGCTCCAGTTGAGTGAGTGTGTGTGTCAAATAGTAAGTCTCACTCTCTATTTATACTATTTTTCAACTTGACAATTACTTACCAGGGCAGACATCTCTAGGAGAGTCTAATAACCCTAGTGTCCCTCAAGTGTGGGGACTTTGCACTTACATCTGACCATGGGAGGCTCAACCTGCCACCATGTCAGAAAGGATCTGCAATTATATCTGACCATGGGAGGCCCAGCCTACCACCATGTTAGAATGGCTCTGCACTTACATATGACCATGAGAGGAACCAATCCTACCACCATGTCAGAAGGGCTCTACAATTACATCTGACCATGGGAGGCCCAACCTACCACCATGTCAGAAGGGCTCTGCACTTACATCTGACCATGGGAGGCCAAGCCTACCACCATGTCAGAATGGCTCTCCACTTACATCTGACCATGGCAGGACCATCCTACCACCATGTTAGAAGGGCTCTGCACTTACATCTGACCATGGGAGGAACCAATCCTACCACCATGTTAGAAGGGCTCATGGACTCATCGCTTCCTCTTGGAAGGAACCTCAATCTGGAGAACACCAAGATTCTCTCTGAAGTACTTGAACTTCACTCTGGTCATTTCTAGTATAGATTGATATCAGGGCTGATTACATCCAAGGATAACCTACGAGCTTCACCAGGACCAATTACATCTAAGGACAACCTACAGAACCATTTACGTTTGAGCCACCTACGAGATTCACTAGGATTTTATGCTCAAACAACCTGTCTCACCAGCTATGCTAGAACTCCCTCTTTCAAGAGATATCTATCTGGATCACATACTGGAGCTTCACTGCTCCTCTCTACATAATACAAAAATGAAATTCAGATCAATAAAATCAAATAGTAGTTTTCAAAAGAAACGTACTACCTCCAAATAGCCGAGCAAGTGGTAACATATTTTTCCTCGGCTGTACTCAGCGCCACACAGGACTGCTTCCTGCTAAACCAAGATATCACACCTGATTTCATACTAAAGAAGCACCCTGAAGTGCTCTTC
Source organism: Pseudotsuga menziesii (assembly GCA_001517045.1). Classification (NCBI taxonomy): domain Eukaryota; kingdom Viridiplantae; phylum Streptophyta; class Pinopsida; order Pinales; family Pinaceae; genus Pseudotsuga; species Pseudotsuga menziesii. Next base: position 905,819 of record LPNX010900524.1, read on the forward strand.
CTATCGATGGCACTGTCCAATCTGAGTCCACATAACCCTCCAGGTTAATCTTTTAATTCGCTTCATACTTGAGCCCATAATCAACTGTACCCTTTAGGTACCTCAAAATATTCTTTGGAGCAATCGAGTGAAGAAGTCTAGGATCCATCAGGAACTGGAGCAATGTGTTCATAGAAAAGCAAATATATGGTCTTGTATTCATCAGGTACATCAAGGACCTAATCATCTGACAATACATCGTAGCATCAACCGACTCTGATGAAGCATCACTCAATAGCTTCAGGTTCGATGCCATAGGTGTGGTCATGGCCTTGTAGTCTATCATCTTGAACCTCTTCAGGATATCGACTGCATACTTCCTTTGTCCCAGGGAGATTCCATCCACATTCTACCACACCTCCATGCTTAGAAAGTAGTGCATCATATCCAATTCCTTCATCTCGAACTCGATAACAAGTCTCCTTCTTGCAACTTTAATGTGTTCCTATTTTCTTTTAGGAACAATTCATCGACATATAATAGGAGCATCACATGTATTCCACCTTCAACCTTGAATTAAATGTTGCAATCCTCTTTACTCTTAGTAAATCCTAGATCCATCAGTAAGCTTTCCATCCCGTTGTACCATGTCGAGCCTCAGGATCTTCTACAGTCACTCCCTTTGAAGCGGAGAATCATACTCCCTCTATCTTTCGTACTCTATGCATTGAAATATTTTGTACTGGAGTGACAAGTAGCTTCCTCTGCTACTAATAGTCTATGTATCCATATAGTTTCATTGGATACTAAGATCCTCTATCTTGAAAACATTCTTCTCACACCCATTTGTGAGCTTGTCATTCTTTATAGGCTTTCATCTTCAACCTTGTAGGAAAGGTTAAGATCTTCATCAATCTAGGTGATATTCAAGATCCTCATGTATGTGTTATACCATGGGTGTCTTTTGAGCTCGTACAAGGCCTTCTTTCATTTGCACACATGATTCTTCCTATCATGTGTCTTAACTTCTAGTGGCTGCAAATGTCTCGTCGTAGTCTATGCCTTCTTTCCATGAAAAGCCTCATGCTACGAATCTTGCCTTGTATCCCACGATCTTTCCATCTACTGCATGCTGGATCATGTAGATCCATATGGAAGACATTATGGACTTCCCTTCAGGTCTTGATACTACATCCTAGGCATCATTCTTCTTGAAATTGTATTCTCCTTCCCAGCTACTTCTTCGTGGCTGGAAGGCTATGCATCAATGATGTCGCTCAATAGTGTCACATAACTAAAGTGTCTCTAAGGCCTCTTTCTTTCTTTGAAATTATCATCATATTATTCTTCATCTTGGATTCTTTCTTGAACTGTCGTCACTTGTTCTTCAAAACAAGTCTCAACCTTCTTTTCTTGTAGGAGATTGTACGCTATCTTTCCTAAAATTCAAATGCATTAGTTGTATGGTTAGAAACATTTCATAAGGCATATTCATAATGGAAAATTCTTATGCATAAAGATATAATCATGCAACTATTTTAGCTAATACAACATTCATCCATATCTTATGGAAACTTTCTAAATGCCTTCCATCTCTACCAGGACAACATTGAGATTGTGCACTAATCCAATATGTCAGCAAAGAGGTTTCATTATAGATAAGTAGCAATGGAGAATTGTATAGCACCATGAGATACTTACCCATCACATGCATATTAGTAGTATACTGTTATTAATTCAAACATTCTATCATGCATAACACATCAACTGAATATAAGCAAATGCATAACAAAACAATATCATGAAATGACAATTGAATACTTATCTTTATTTGTTTTGTGGGTAGACTCCTTTCAGCTTTCGTCATCTTCTTCATTCATAACAACATCATTTCTTATACAAATGCTTAATATGGATAAGAGGTTCTTCAAGAATTGAGTTCTTCATATACCTCATCACTTGAGGGATCTTCTTTGAATCATGAGCGCTTGATCTTCGGTTGCTCCCATCTTCTCTTCTCTTATTATGGGTTGAGCTTCATCTTGTGTGTGCTTTTCCCAGATTCTACTGAAAGTAATCACTTCCTTCTAGCACACATTCCTTGAATGAATGAATACCATGATCCTAGGAGGCCATTCAAGGTGGTTATCACAACTTCTACATTCTCCACTTCTTCTTCTACTGCTTCAAGTTGTTCTTTGATTTGAGAGACCCTTGTAAAGTATGACTGTATGGTCTCTGCATTCTGGATCTTCACATTTTTCAACTGGTTTCTCAAAGTCATCTTCTGATTTATGTTCTTCCCTTAAAATAGCTTGGTCAAGGAATCAAACATATCTTCAGGTATCTTTAGGGAAGACACATGTGGTATAAGGTGATCCTCTTAGCCTTGACCAATTTCTTCTTATGTGAGGCTTTAGCCTCATCTCCCTCTAGAATTGGAACCCTTCCACTTATGTAGGTGTCCAATTCATTTCCTTCAAGAACTAGGGAGATCATATACTTACATGTTTGGAAGTTGTCAGCTTCACCAAGCTTGTCATCAAGTTCGTGTCATTAGTCATGAAAACCTCAAATGTAAATAGAAAAAATATTAGATATTATCGATTCGAGGTGTCCATCCCAGTTTCGGATCTGGCTGATCTACAGTTTGTTAGAGAAACCCTAATTTCCATAAATTGGAATCTTTCATATATTATTGGATATAAGGATATACCTCTTCAAGATAATCTGTCCAATGTACTCCTTTTCTGAAAACAGTGGAGGGAAGATCCCAGAACAAGAAGCCCTAGTTTTTCAATTTCTTCTATGGAAATGCCTGATACTATTTTTGTGGTATCTCTGAACATACAGCTCCTATACATCTAAAATTTATTATAGAGGTATCCTTTTCTGTCCTCTTTCCAACACCACATGTTTTAGCAAAATTGGTTTCACCAATTGGGACTTATGACAGTTTTCCCAAGGTGACTTATTTCAGGACTGTTCAACATAGTGAACTTGAACAGACTTTCACGTGTTCTTGTTTCATCATTAGGGTCTAAAAATTTTACCAAAGAAAATAAAATTTGTGCACTATCTGGAACATTTTGTGAAATTTCATTTGTTCCTTTTTATTCCGATATATAGCGATTCTCCCTAGGTGTCCTGTTTAGGGATGAATCCTGGAAGAGGCTGGAACCCTGATTTGGAGGAAACATATCTCCTAGAATATAGAGAATCAGAGGCTGAAATTTTTACACATGGTACATCCAGATTTCATATTCATATTATGAAAATTTAGGCCCCTTATCCTTCTTCAATATCTATATATAGTGAATGTACCAAAACTACCAGTTTTAGTATTTTAGGGATTTTCAGGCTTGGGGTCAAACTAGGATTTGACTTTCCTAGAGTTTTACCCAACCAAAGATCTCGACCTTGGTCTCTAAACTTCAATTTTGATGAGGATATCAATCCTATGTTGGGCTCACTCAAAAATTCCTCTTCTGTAAAAAGCCCTAATTTCCTGCAACAAAAACTAAAAATGCACGGAATCAAATTCTGCTTCAACAAAAAGATGCACCCTTCAATGAAGAGTAAGAATCCCTAGATTCTTCCTGTAAAGTGTCTACTTCTCAGGTTAGCTATGATACCATGTTAGATTTTTATCATTTAAGCAATATGATCTTAGGATCTTATCTGAGAGAATAACATGCACGGCAATCAATCACAAGAGACAAGAGACACAAAGATTTTCCTCATGGAAACCATAAATGAGAAAACCCCACAACTTCCTCGGAGATAGAATGAGCACCAATGGAATCAGTAAAACCCAAAGACAAAAAAATGATCACCAATAGTTGTTCTCTCTCTCACTTGTGTGAGCACTTCCTCTCTCACTCATGCACCCCAGTTGAGTAAGTGTGTGTGTCAAATAGAGAGTCTCACTCTCTATTTATACTAGTTTCTGACTTGATAATTACTTACCAGGGCTGACATCTCTAGGAGATTCTAATAACCCTAGAGCCCCTCAACTGTGGGGACTTTACCCTTCGATCAACAAGGAGGGTTAACCTTAACTCAATTGTGGGGACTGTTGCCCTGACTTACATTGGAGGGTTAACCTCAATGACTTTACATGACTTTATCATATTAATGACTCTACCGATAGGAACATCAGGGTACAATTAAATACAATTGATTCTCTCGATAGGAACATCGGGATACAATATAAGATATACACGTGAATGCATTTCGAAGTTATAAATACATCAACAAATTTTTATGTAATTGCATGAATAATTGAAGTACAAGGTAATCATATGTGCTCAAACTTACCTTAAATACATATTAATACCAAATATTTATATTAAACCTAAAGATACATGCAATAAAACTATTATCCTATCTATACCTGAAAGTATACAAGAAATTATTACATGATCTATTCATAAAATACCTAGATTTATATACTATGAAAAAGTATTAATATAATTTTATTTTGCAGGTCTTAACCATACTATTTGGACTAAGTCGAAACCCAAAAATAAATTGCTTATAAGGTGGCTTCCATGTGTTATGAGCTCATTGGAGGGAGGTTTATTGTGAAAACCCTAAACATTTAATTTCGACCAAACCCTAAAAATTCACTTGCATTCATTTATATTTCGATAATAAGTTAGAGATGACAGGCTCTCAACCTCATTGGCCTCTGAGGAAAAAGTTGAGCTATCTGAATGGTAAAAGGCGTTCAGCAGTCTGAGCTATGTTCCTTACCTCCGTAGTAAATATGCTGGCGAAAAAGTTAGCAGGTTGACAACCTGTATTTTTGTTTTCAGTTGTTACTTGGCTTCTACTGTGGCATTTGCAGTTTTCACCTTTAAGCTTCTCACCGCAGTCTGAGACTGAAGGTTTCTTGTTTTTGGTCGTTTGAACTAAGGGTTCCTTTGCAAGATTTAAGTGTAGATCGAAAGGGGGTTTTATCAAATTTTCAACGTGGATGTGAGCACAAAAGCTTCAAGGTAAACTTCTTTTCATCTTCCTTTCATCTCTTTCAATAATTTCAATTCCTGTTTAGAAGAACCTTTGAGAGTATCAAATAACGACTTGGGGCTTTCTTGTTCAATTGTGGCTGCAGGTGAAAAATAGCCACAACACTGTTGAACATGGAAAAAATGTTTTACTTGAAATAGCTACAGGGTTTTCAGCTGCTAACAACTGCACAACATATTCAGGTAAGCCTCGGCTTTACATCCTGAGGTTCCCCTTCAGCAAATATAGGTGTGGCTATAAAAACGTGGGTGTGTGGAAAAAGGACTACGTTGCTAAATGATTTTCACGGTCGTGTTTACTATTTTATTACTAGATAAATAAAAATCCTTATGGCTCTAGGATTGTTTTATAATATGTTTTTTTAATGATTACGATAGTTTTAAAATGTGAAGTTGAAGTCAACCTTAAACTTGTTTGAGAGAAGAGCAAAGAAAATGGATCTGGTTTGATTTTAAATCTTACGGTTTCAAGACTGGGAAAAGTCAAAATGTAACACAAGGATCCCTTTTAGTTTTACAAAGATACTGTGGGAAAATATTTTTGTTATAAAACTCTGATATAAAGGAAAGTCTTGAGTTTTTTGTTCTTAAATAAAGTTTTTATGTGATAAATTTATTTGTTATTAAAATATTTTATATAGTTGTTCGTAAAAGATTTAAGATAGGGTTTTTATTATAGACTGTGTTTATAAATTAACACAAAAGGAAAGAACTTCTTGGTCAAAAGGTTCGACTCTATGACCTGAACAAGACTATGTTTATAATGATTTTTGAAGTGTTTTATTTTAACTCTTTTTACTCTGTTTTTAATTATATAATAATCTGTGTTTAAGTCTAGATTTATTTTTATTAAGGCAGTTGTAAACTATGAATAAAATTTAAATAAGTTTCTTGATTTTGTTTCCAGTAAGGGTTTGGATAAGAAGAAAATATTCTTTATTTCAAAGAAATTTGTGCATTTTTCAAATGCTAAAATAAAAAGAACAAGATTTACAATAAATTGTTCATTGTTTAGTTAACCAGTATTAACATTTATTTTATCTTTTTAATTATTCTGCCACCTAAATATATCTCTGCAGTCTATACATATATTTATGTAATTGATATATATTTATGTAACTTATTTCCATTTATGTAACTTATAACTCTTTTCTGTAATGTATATCTGTTTCTGTAATGTATATTTATTTATGTAACTTTTAACTATTTCTGTAACTCATAACTATATTTGTAACTTAAATAAATTGCTACATGTGTATAGAGGAGAATTAGAGTAATACTAACTTATTCAACATCCATAATACTATAATAAAAACTAAATAAGAACATATAATGTTATTTCTAGATTGTGTACCGAGTTTTACCATGAAAGATTCTGGATAAATAGTAATATTCATCTACTAATAAAATGTTGAGACATAAATGTATTCCTAACAAAAGAAAACAGTAAATATTTTCGAGAAAGCTTTTGAACATTCATAATTTCCTTCAAAAAAAATAAAGTTAAAGATAATAACTAGAACAACTTAGAACCTGTATAATTATAGAGGAGACAAACAGCCTAAGAAGCCTGTTCCACCCTACCAATTCATGAAGATAGCTTAGCTGCTGTCTTAGGACCCCCGATCCTGTCCACTGGTCCACCTGGTTGAAAGCACTGGGTGAGAGGATGCGATACAAAACTCCTGCAACTCCATAGAAGTATTCAACAGAAATACTTTTGCCTTCTGCAGTAAAGAACTCAGCAAATCAACTGCACTAGTTTTGTAATACAGCTTTCACACTCAAACCACTTCTTCCTTTCCCCTCCATTGAATATCTTGTGCACACTTTTCACTTAAGAAATTTCACAAGTAAATATTGAACAGCAGGCCCCCTGCTGAATTCAATGGATAATTATAAGCATGCCTAGGTCTTTTGGTCAGTTTTTCACTGAATGAGCCACCTACTTTTGTTCCACTTTCTTGGGGAACATGACCACAAAAATAGGGAAGTTGCCTCCTGCAGCAACTAGAAGCGGTTAAGGATGCTTCCATGTGTCAATTTGCTCTCACCCCAGTGTATTCCACCAAGTGACCAGCAGACACTCATTCAACAACCTCCTTAAGTTGTTTGTCTCATATTTTATTTATTAACTAATAAAATATTTAGCATAATTAATTACAATCATCCTTGACCCCACTTGGTCAATAATCACAAAATTTACAATAAAATTAAAGTATAATGTCTTCTTAAACATAAAAAAAAAAAATTGCACTTTGGGGTATGTGACATACACACCCCCTTAAGTATAACATTGTCCTCGATGTTATTTTATTCATCATCCTCAGATCTGCCCTGGAACAGAATTGGATATGTTGCCCGCATATGACTCTCCAATTCCCAGGGTTCTTCTTCTGGACTAAGGTGCTTCCATTGCACCTTCACCTTCCCAATGGTGTGATTATGAAGCAATATCTACCTTTTTCCAAGGATACAATCCAGTTCCACCAAAAAATATCCTTCGGGTTCCACCTGCACATCATTCCAATTTATAAGATGAGTAGCATAATGTACATATATTTTTAAAACAGAGATATGAAAAACACTATGGACTTTAAGGTTCATTGGTAACGCTAGTTGGTATGCCACCTGTCCAATTCTAAACAATATTTCGAAAGGCCCACAATACCTAGGTGCCAACTTAGCACAACTTCCTAACTTTAAAGAACTATTTTTAGGTTTTACCTTTATGAAATAATATTCACCCACCTGGAACTCTTTTTGAGTTCGTTTAAGATATGATTGAATTTTCTGTCTGTCTTGTGCAACCTTCAAATTACTTTGTACCTGCTTCACAATTAACTTCATCTCCTTTAATAGCTCAGGTACTAGTACTAACCTGTCAACTGGGTTACTCCATGAGATGAGAGTATTGCATTTTCTGCCATACAGAATTTCAAATGGGTTGAATTTTGCTGAAGCTTGGTAGTGGTTGTTATATGCAAACTCAACCAAGTGTAAGTAGTCCTCCCACTTACTTGGTTGTTCTTTAACATACATCCTTAGCATATCTTCCAATATTTGATTCACCCTTTCATTCTGTCCATCCGTCTATAGATGAAAAGATGTACTGAAATTTAAAGTAGTATTCAAACCTTTAAACAGAGACTTCCAGAAATTTCCCGTAAACTTAGGGTCTCTGCCAGAAATTATAACTTTCGATATCCCATGTAAACAAAATTTTGTTTCATAAATATTTCATCAATATTAGCAGCCTTATTATTAATCTGTCACAGTAATCTAGGGACTAAAACACAGTCTCATAAGAGATTTCAGACAATAAGGCATAAAAATGGTGTAATAGTGCTACAAAATGAGTAGCCGCTCTGTATAATAAATAAAGAATGAGTAATACAATACAATGATCATGCTGCAAGCATGAATGACAAATCAATTTGAATTCCCAAGGATATCTTTCGAATTGAATGAGTGAGTCTAGCTTAACTGAATGTAAGCCACAGTCAACACTCAAGTTAACCATTGATCAAAACCCTAATTGACTCAATTGAGCCCTAACTGAATTCGGAGTGCAATAAATGACTAGTTCTAACTGAAAGTAGCTCAGAAACATGTCACTGCAATCTAACCAACAAGTGTTAGTGCATCAATGACTCCAATGAACCCCGATGAGGTTGACTGAAGTGTAACTGACCATCAGAAGTGGTTGGAGGCACCCCTGTTGACTCCAATTCATTAAATAATCAATAAATAGTCAATTTAATGAAGAAAGGTGCCTTCACTTCTCTATTTAAATAATTGTAACTATCAGTTATCAATATGGGGCATTAATGACACTTAGATCACCCCCGGAGTGCTCCAGTTAGCCTCCCCGAATGTAGGAGAAGGCTAAGTTAGCCTCCTTGACTGAAGGTAGGCATGGGTGTGATCTTGTTGATGCCATCTAGTGCTCCTATGATGTCAATTAAGTCAATAATACTTAGGATAGTGGTTTAACTAGGCCAAATTGACCAAAAAGAGTGTGTATGGTGGTAAATGTCTCCAACACTTATGAGTGGTCTTTACTGGTATAAAATGAGCTTCTTTATTAATTTTGTCAACTACTACCATTATTGAATCATTCTGATTCGGATTTATAGGCAAACCTGTAACAAAATCAAGACTGATTATTTCCCATTTCCAGCTAGGGATGGGTAACGGTTGTAATAAACAGGTTGGATGCCGGTGTTCAATCTTAAACCGTTGACATTCAAAACACCTAGAAATGTATTTTGCCAACTCATTCTTCATATTTGGCCAAAAGTACTATTTCCGCAACATGGTTATTATCTTTTGATAACGAGGATGTCCCGAGTAGGGAGTCTTATGTATTTCATTTAAAATCAACAGCTTAATTTTAGGTACATTAGGTATATACATCATTTTTTATAAAGTATTAACCCTTTTTCATTTAAACTATAACTTGTATTTAAAATTTCAATTGCATTTTCTGCCACTCTAGCTTGTAATTTCTAATAATTTTCATCCAAATTTACTCCTTCGAGTTGATCTTCTAAATTTTTTTTATAAGTACTGATTGCTGCCACGAAATTCAATCTTGCATTACTACTCAAAGCATCAACTACTTTATTTTCTTTTCCCTTGATATATTGGATCTCGAAATCATACTAGCTAAGGAAAGCTAGCCACCTAGCTTGCTTTGCATTTAGATTTGGTTGATCCAACAAATACTTGAAACCCTTATTATATGTCATTAACATAAATTTTCTTTTGATCAAGTGATGGCGCCACATCTTTAAAGCATGTGTCATGGCAGCCAACTCTAAATCATAAGTAGCATAATTTTTCTTGTGGATTTTAAGTTTCCTAGACTCATATGCTATTACGTGTCCTTCTTGAGTTAATATCCCACCAAGGCCATCGTTGCATGCATCAGTGCATACAACAAAGTCTTTGTTAGGATCAACAATTCTTAAAATTGGTGCAGTAGTTAATAATTCTTTTAATTTCTTAAAAATTTCTTCACATTTTTTATTCCATTCAAATTTCCTCCCTTTATTCTGTAAAGAAGTTATGGGATTTGCAATCCTTGAAAATCCCTCAATGAATCTTCTATAGTAATCGGTGATCCCCATGAATGACCGCACATCAGTTACATCCTTTGGGACCGGCAATTTTTTAATTGCTTTTATCTTATCTGGATCAACCGAGATCCCATCTTTAGTTATTACGTGACCCAAGTATTGTATTTTATCTTTGAAGAAGTCGCACTTACTGAACTTGGCATAAAGTTGATGTTCCCTTAACACTTGTAAAACAATTTTTAAGTGTTTCTCATGCTCTTCTTTAGTCTTAGAATAAATTAAAATATCATCAATAAAAACTACTACAAATTTATCAAGATATTTATGTAATACATTATTCATTAAACACATGAAGACAGCCAGGGCATTAGCGAGTCCAAATGGCATGACCACGAAGTCATAGTGACCATATATGGTCCTAAAAGCCGTCTTGAAAATATCCTCATCTTTGATCTGAACTTGATGATAACCAGATTTTAAATCAATTTTTGAAAATACTGTTGTGTTAGAAAAACAAGACCGCAGAGCAATAACAGATATAAAGTTAAATCAATAAACAAGATGCAAAACAAATTAAAATAGTACAGAGAGACACAGATATAACGTGTTTCACCCAAACGATGGGCTACGTCCACAAAGAAATTTTCCAGTCCTTTTATTACAGTCCATAAAGATGAAGGGATACACCCTACAGCAAAACCGCTCCACTTCCTCTTCACACTCTCACAGTCTCTCCTCTAGTACAATACAATACCATATCCAATCCATTTACAATGGAGCCTCCTCAAGCCTTATAAAGGCTTAATCACATGCAATACCATGGGACAATACCATGGGCTACAATAAACCATGTGCTAGACCTAACCACCTTTGACTCGATCTCAAGTCAAGGTTAACCCTAACAATCACATACCATGGGCTACAACAAACCATGTTCCCAAACCATGTGCTAGACCTAACCACCTTTGACTCGATCTCAAGTCAAGGTTAACCCTAACAATCCCCCCTTTAAACTTGACTTGGAGTAATCACCAACTCCCCTCAAGTATTTACCGAGGAATCTTACATACACCCCCCTATCACCTAGGTCTATCTCCCGACTTTACCGGTGAGTTACCAAGGGTATGCATGCCTTACCAGGTCTTACAGCCATATGCCCATTTACATGCAAACCACTCCATTACATTTTTTTCAAGTGCCTTCATGGTGACTAATCACAGCAACTCTACCGCTGCTGCACTTGCTAGACCTTGGACTTAGCAAATTTCTTCTTTTCACCTTCATGCTTTAAGGCCAATAGAAACCGAGCAGGAACTCAGTTTCTCTCTAGTTACTCCCTTTGTCAACATGTCTACAGGATTCTGGCTAGTGTGAATCTTTTCCAGTTTTAACAGTTCTTCATCTAGAACAAATCTTATGAAGTGGTACTTGAGTTCTATATGTTTGGTCCTAGAATTAAAAACTGATTTCTTTGCAAGATGAATGGCACTCTGGCTGTCACTGTACATCCTTTTATTCTCCTGTTTCTTACCCAATTCTTCCATGAACCTCTGTAACCAAATCATCTCCTTACTAGCCTCTGTAGCAGCAACATACTCTGCTTCCGTTGTTGAAAGTGCACCAACCTGTTGCAGTTTTGAAATCCAACTTACTGTTGTTCCACCTACAGTGAACACATACCCTGTGGTGCTCCTCCTGCTGTCTTTATCACCAGCCATATCTGCATCAACATATCCCTGTAGAACATTGTCTGAACCTCCAAAACATAATGCATGAGAAGTGGTACCTCTCAAATACCTGAGAATCCACTATACTGCTTTCCAATTCTCTTTACCTGGATTATTCATATACCTGCTCACAACTCCCACTGCATGTGCAATATCTGGTCTTGTGCACACCATGGCATACATCAAGCTCCCAACTGCTGATGAATAGGGAATCTTGGACATGTAATCTATCTCTTCCTGTGTCTCTGGACACATATTCTTGCTTAGTTTGAAATGGCTTACCAAAGATGTCCTAACTGGTTTTGCATTCTGCATTCTAAATCTCTGCAACACCTTTTCTATGTACTCACCTTGAGACAATGTCAATTTGCGATTTTTCCTGTCTCTTGTTATTCTCATACCAAGGATTTGCTTTGCAGCACCCAAATCCTTCATCGCAAATGATTTAGCTAGTTTTCTTTTGAGCACATTTATATCCTGCATGTTAGACCTTGCAACAAGCATGTCAACCACATACAATAACAAGATAATATATCTTCCATTATCTAGCCTCTTGAAATAAACACAGTGGTCAGAATGACATCTATCATAACCTTGTTCTATCATAAACTTATCAAATTTTAAATACCACTGCCTTGGAGCTTGCTTCAGGCCATACAAACTCTTCTTCAACCTACAAACCAAATTCTCCTTCCCTTTGACCTCATACCCTTGTGGCTGCTGCATATAAATCTCTTCCTCCAAATCCCCATGGAGAAAAGCCGTTTTTACATCTAATTGTTCAAGATGCAAATCTTCTACCGCCACTAGACTTAAAATAGTTCTAATTGAATTCATTTTAACAACAGGAGAAACTATTTCATCAAAGTCTATACCTTTCTTTTGTGCAAACCCCTTTACAACAAGTCTATCCTTGTACCGCTTCTTTCCTGCAATACCCTTTTTTCTGCAAGCAACTTAACCAGATCCCAAGTCTAGTTTCTTACCAATGAGTCCATCTCCTCATCCATGCCTTGCTCCCACTTCTTTCTAGTTTCTACCTGCATTGCTTCTTCAAAACATTCTGGCTCACCAAAATCAATCATCAATAAATAATACAATGAAGGAGAGAATCGTTCAAGGGGTCTACTTAACCTGGTAGACCTTCTTACACTTGTAGGAGTTTCAAGTACCTGCTGCTGCTCTTGATTTTCTGGTGCTTTTGGAACTTTATTTTCTTTGATTTCATCAAGCACTGTGTACTCTGTGTTTTCCTTTTATTCTTTCTTTCCCTGCAACCGATCTTTGTACATGACCTTTTCATTGAATACTACATCTCTACTCCTAATGATTTTCCGATTTTTAAGATCCCATAAGCGATAACCAAAATCATCAACCCTGTATCCAATAAAGGTACATTTCTTGGATTTAGCCTTAAGCTTTGTTCTATCATATTTATCAATATGGACAAATGCTTCACAACCAAAAGTTCTCAGAAATGAGTATTTTACCTGTTTACCTGTCCATGACTCCTCTGGAATTCCACCATCCAAAGCGCTTGAAGGCCCTCTGTTTATTAAATAAACAACAATGTTTACAGCATCAACCCAAAACTATAAGAGCAACCCTGCATGCAATCTCATACACCTTGCACACTCCATGATCATTTTGTTCATCCTTTTTGACACACCATTTTCTTAGGGTGTTCCAGGGACTGTCTTCTCTCTACGAATCTCATTGTGTGAACAGTAACTGTCAAACTCCTTGCTGCAATACTCACCTCCATTATCAGATCTAAGACATTTCAACCTTTTTCCTGTCTCATTCTCAGCCAAAGCTTTCCACTTCTTAAAAGTATCAAACACATCAGATTTCTATGTAATGCAATAAACCCAAGTTTTTCTAGTTGCATCATCAATAAAAGTAACATAATAACGAGAGCCACCAAGAGATTGTACCTGAGCTAGTCCCCATACATATGTATGGAAAAGCTCTAACTTTTCACTCTTCTTTTGTTTCCCAACCCTGAGAAATCTAACTCTCTTCCGTTTTCCATAAACACAGTTCTCACAAAATTCCAAACTTACCTGCTTCAGATCTGGAAGCAATTTCCTTGAGTGGAGAATTTGCATCCCCTTCTCACTCATGTGGCCAACCCTATGATGCCACAACGCTGCACCTATTTCTATGGAAGCTACAGAAATAGAATAGTCAGTGTTATGAGGACATAAATATAACGTACCTATCCTATCTCCTTTTGCAATTACCATTGATCCTTTAGTGACCTTCCGCCACGTTTCTCCAAACGTAGACAAACAGTCGCCATCTCCCAACTTCTCTGTTGAGATCAGATTTCTTTTCATAGCAGGAATGTGCCTTACATCCTTTAGCAACCAGTCGTTTCCATTATTTAGTTTAATCTGTACCTTACCCTTTCCAACAATTTTAGATGGTTCATCATCCCCCAATAACACATGCCCAAAATCACCTTGAACATAATCATAAAAGAATTTCCTATGGGGTGTAGCATGACATGAAACCCATGAATCTACTACCCAGTAATCACTAGTATTATCTAATGCAAGAATCAAAGCATCTTGTAACATATCACCTGCTACATTAGCTTCCTAGGTAGTCTCTTGCTGCCTCTCACCTCTCTTCTTTGGTGCTCTGCAGTCTTTCTTTAGATGCCATTTCTTACCACAGTTCCAGCATTCTATTTTTCCAAATCTAGACTTGGATCTTCCCTTTTTAGACTTGCCGCGATTTCCTGGGCTCCTTCCTCTTTCTTTTTGTCTCCCTCTGCTCTCCATGGTCAACGCATTACCTAATGTCTCACCTGTGCTTTTCCTTCGCATTTCCTCGCTAAGAATAACACTAACAACATCATCAATCTTAAGAGTGCTTGAACTGGGGAAAAAGTTACTTACAGCCATGACCAAGCTATTCCAGCTTTCTGGCAATGAGCACAAGATTAGAAGAGCCCTAACCTCGTCATCAAAGTTCACTTTTACAGAACTTAACTGACTGGTAAGTGTATTAAACTCATTTAAATGGTCAGCAACAGATCCACCTTTCGACATCTTCATATTAAATAAACGCTTCATTAAAAATACCTTGTTAGAAGCTGAGGGTTTTTCGTAGAGCTTACTCAATGCGCTCATCACACCCTCTGTTGTTTTTTATTTCAAAATATTGAAGGCCACCGATGAAGCCAAGCACAGCCATATTGTCCCTAGTGCATTTCTGTCAAGAACCTCCCATTCTTCATCCTTCATAGCCGCTGGTTGTTTTGATTTTTCGCCCAACAGCATGTACAGATCTTTCTGGTACAAATAGTCCTCCATTTGCATCTTCCATAACTGATAGTTTTGGCTGTTAAATTTATCGACCCTAAACTTTCCTTCTTCCACCATTGCTCCCACTCGAACTAGGAACCCTTCTTTCCTGTGAGTTTACCAACCAAATAGATCGTTTGGCTCTGATACCAATTGTTAGAAAAACAGGACTGCGGAGCAATAACAGATATATAGTTAAATCAATAAACAAGATGCAAAACAAATTAAAATAGTACAGAGAGACACAGATATAACGTGGTTCACCCAAACAATGGGCTACGTCCACAAAGAAATTTGCCAGTCCTTTTATTACAGTCCAGAAAGATGAAGGGATACACCCTGCAGCAAAACCGCTGCACTTCCTCTTCACACTCTCACAGTCTCTCTTCCAGTACAATACAATACCATATCCAGTCCATTTACAATGGAGCCTCCTTAAGCCTTATAAAGGCTTAATCACATGCAATACCATGGGATAATACCATGGGCTACAACAAATCATGTTCCCAAACCATGTGCTAGACCTAACCACCTTTGACTCGATCTCAAGTCAAGGTTAACCCTAACAATCACATGCAATACCATGGGACAATACCATGGGCTACAACAAACCATGTGCCCAAACCATGTGCTAGACCTAACCACCTTTGACTCGATCTCAAGTCAAGTTTAACCCTAACATGTTGCTCCACGCAACTGATCAAATAGATCATTTATGCGGGGCAATGGGTATCTATTCTTTATAGTCATCTTATTAAGCTGACAATAATCAATGCATAAGCATAGAGTATCATCCTTCTTTTTAACGAAAATGACTGGTGCTCCCCAAGGGGACACACTTGGTCTTATATAATTTTTATCAATCAGTTCCTTTAATTGCTATTTTAATTCGTTAAGCTCCAATATATTCATCCAGTATGGAGATTTTGAGTTAGGCACTGCACTAGGTACCAACTTAATGGTGAAATTTGGTTCCCTTTTCAGAGGCAATCCTGGAATTTCCTCTGGAAATACATCCAAATACCCCCTCAGGATTGGGATATATTTTAATTTTAGTTTATCTTCGTTATTAATATGTTCTTCATCAGTTACAGTTACAGCAAAATATTTACATCCTTTTCGAACAGCCCTCTTTAGTTGCAAGGCAGAAATCTATTTGATTGTTGTTTTCGTAGAAATTCCTCTTACTGTTACTATTTCTCCTTCATTATTTACACATGTAAAGGTTTTATCAAAACAGTTCAATACTAATCTATGTTGTCCTAACCAGTCCATTCCAATTAACACATCATAAGAGCCTGACGGAAGTACATTTAGCTTCACAGAAGTTTCAAACTGATTCATATATAAAGTACAGTCTTTCACAAAAGTATTTACTTTCTTTTTGCTCTTGTAGCTAGTTGAACCAACCATGACTTCATAAACTTCTCTACTGGTAAATTATTTTTCTCTACTAAACTGGGAGAAACATAAATCAGGCCAGCCCCCAGGTCAATTAATATAGAAATGGGATTTTGGATCAGCATACCTTCTACTTCCACCATGGAAGTTTGATAATCATCATGCTTGTTTTCCAGCGCCGCATTGATCCTGGGCATCCCTCTTTCTAAGTCACCAACCGTCATTTCTTTCTGCACTGTCTGAATGTTGTTCATAGTCTTCTTTCTATTTGGATATACTGATGCATAGTGAGGTCCATTACATTCCCAACATTTTATCGGTTCTTTACGTTCGTTGTTCTTAACGTAGTTGTTGTGCTTATTAGCAGTTTCTTTGTTTCTAGCACCGTTAGGGTTCGGCTGTGAGTTATTTTTACTTCCTTGAACATTTTTATTAGGAAAATTACGTGCATTATTATTCTCAAAATTTTGATTAGGTGTGAAACCCTTCTTTTTATGTTCAAAATTATTAGACCTCTTAGGTTTCCAGTTTGTCATGTTTTCCCTTTTTCGATTCTACTCATAGCAGAAATTTGCTTTTCACATAGCTTCTTCAAGATTTTTAGGTTTGTCATATTCAATTTTGTCTTTAATGTGAAAAGGTAAACAACTCAGAAACTGCTGCACCTTGGGTTTCTCATCAACAATGTAAGGCACGTAACATAGTAAACTTAAAAATTTATTGTTTAATTCCTTCATATTCATAGTTCCCAACTTCATATCATAGAACTCTTTAGCTCACTCTTCATAATACTGCTCCGACAGAAACTTCTTTTTAAAGTATATTTAAAGGTACTCCAGTTAATATTCTTTTCCTTTGTACCTTTTACTCGTTTTATATCTAGCCACCAGATGTCTGCTTTTTCAATTAAGTTATATATGGCCATTATAGCTTTTAACTGATTTGAGTAATTATAAATTTGGAAGTATTTTTTCATTCCAGATAGCCATGCTTCGGATTCCTCCCCTTTCTCTATTTCACCGTTGAAAGTTGGTGGTTTTATCTTCTTAAATTCTCCAAAAATCTCTTCATGGGGCTTATATTTCCTTTTTCTAGAATGGTAATTATCCTCATTGTTGTCACTAGAATAATGGCGATTCTTCCTGTGTGAGTCGCCATAAATTTTAGAGGATGAACTACGTTCAATTTTAAATGTTTCAAATTTTTACTTTTATGTTGGTAGGACGTATTATCAAATCTTATCTGTTTATCTTTCCCTTCACTCTGAAATTTTTCTAACAGTATTTGGTTCAGCTCCTCTTGAGCTCTTAAAATTATTTCATTCTCTTGTATAACCGTTTCCATTTCAGTTTTTTATTCCTTAACAGTTTGTAGCAGTTTCGATGAATTATTAGTTATTTCTTCCTTAACAGGTTAGAATTACTTTGTTCATTTAATGGGGACCCTTCATCTGCATACTCTTCAAGTCCTTCCATTCCTGCAATTCTAGTTCAGGAAAAAAAAATTATGTACAACAACATTTAAAAATAATAAATCAGTATGCATGAATTCCTTTTACTATTTATTTACATGAGTGGAGCCACTTTAGGCCTAGTGTCTGAACGTGTGCTCTGATACCATATGTAACACTCCAAAATTTCATAAAAATTTAAAATTTTTCCATGTGACAATTAAATGTTAAATCATCGCTTAAAAAGGTTACATTTAACTGCTAACAGTTAACATTCAAGACAATATCTGAACTAGATACTACCAAAACATCATTTACTAATGTATAACACATTAATTATTAACAGCATCCAAAAGAAATGTAATGAAAGTTCGATCTACAAAGTTATTGAATTAGCAGGGTAAATACACTAAGATCAATTGTTTACTTTTTGGTAACTGAAAGATTCTAAAAGTTGTTTTCTTGTTACTGAAGGATCTTTTGGTTGTGCCTAAGGCTTACTTAGCTTATTGAAGCTAATGCAGTCAAATGATGTTATTATTACAGGTCTTTTGCAGGTAATCCTTTTACTCCCAGTTTCAGGATCAAAATTATTTATCTCGTCTACAGAAAATGGTTACTAGAGCATGCAATTAATTTTTATAATAAGTTATAAGCATTGTAGCATAACAAACATCATCTTTTTGTTACTGAAGGTACTGAAAACCTATTCATTTTCATAACTTTATGACTGAAAAATAAAATGCTTGCTATGGTTCTGAACTTCTTGAAATCTAAAAATTGTCATGTTCAACAATCAAATGATAATTACACCTACACCAACTTAGTCTAGGTTTATAATTATAATTGTTGTATAATTGTTATGTAAATGCAAGAATAATTGAATTACAAGGTAACCATATGTGCTCAAACTTACCATAAATAAATATAAATCCCAAATATTTATATTAAACAAAGATACATGCAATAAAACTAGTATCCTATCTATACTTAAAAGTATATAAGAAATTATTACATGATCTATTCATAAAATACCTAGATTTCTACACTATGAAAAAATATTAATATAAATTTATTTTGTAGGTCTTAACCATACTATTTGGACTAAGTCGAAACCCAAAAACAATTTCTTATAAGGTGGCTTCCACATGTTATGAGCTCGTTCGAGGGAGGTTTATTGTGAAAACCCTAAACATTTAAATCCAACCAAACCCTAAAAATTTGCTTCGTTTCATTTCTATTTCGATAATTGAAGGTAGAGTTGACAGGCTCTTGGCCTCATTGGTCTCCGAGGCAAAAGTTGAGCTTTCTAAATGGTAAAAGGCATTCACCATTCCGAGCTATGTTCTTTGCCTCCGTAGTAAATATGTTGGGGGGAAAGTTAGCAGGTTGACAACCTGTATTTGTGTTTTCAATTGTTGCTTGGATTCTACTGTGGCATTTGCAATTTTCACCTTTCAGCTTCTCACCGCAGTCTGAGACTGAAGGTTCTTGTTTTCGGTTGTTTGAACTGAGGGTTCCTTTGCAAGATTTAAGTGTAGCTCAAAAGGGGGTTTTATCAAATTTTCAACGTGGTTGTGAGCACAAAAGCTTCAAGGTAAACTTATTTTCATCTTCCTTTCATCTCTTTCAGTAATTTCAATTCCTTTTTAGAAGAACCTTTGAAAGTATCAAATAACGATTTGGGGTTTTCTTGTTCAATTGTGGTTGCAGGTGAAAACTATATGCAACACTACTAAACATGGAAAAAATGTTTTACTTGAAATAGCTACACAGTTTTGAGTTGCTAACAACTGCACAACTGATTCGGGTAAGCCTCAGCTTTACATCCTGAGGTTCCCCTTTAGCAAAGATAGGTGTGGCCATAAAAACGTGGGTGTGTGGAAAAATGACTTTGCTGAAAGATTTTCACGGCCGTGTTTACTATTTTATTGCTTGATAACTAAAAATCCTTATGGCTAGGACTGTTTTATAATAGGTTTTTTTAATGAATACGATAGTTTTAGAAGGTGAAGTTGACTTCGACCTTAAACTTGTTTGAGAGAAGAGCAAAGAAAATGGCTTTGGTTTGATTTTAAATCTTACGGTTCCAAGACTAGGAAAAGTCGAATTGTAACATAAGGATCCTTTTTTGTTTTACGAAGATACTGTGGGAAAAGATTTTTGTTATAAAACTATGATATAAAGGAAAGTCTTGAGTTTTTGTTCTTAAGTAAAGTTTTTATGTGATAAATTTATTTTTTATTAAAATAGTTTATATAGTTGTTTGTAAAAGATTTAAGATGGGGTTTTTTGAGATACACTGTGTGTTTATAAATTAACACAAAAGGAAAGAACTTCTTGGTTGAAAGGTTCGACTCTGTGACCCGAACAAGACTATGGTTATAATGATTTTTGAAGTGTTTGATTTTAACTCTTTTTACTTTGTTTTTAATTATATAATAAACTCGGTTTAAGTCTAGATTTATTTTGATTAAGGCAGTTGTACACTATGAATAAAATTTAAATAAGTTTCTTGATTTTGTTTTCAGTAAGGTTTTGGATAAGAAGAAAATATTCTTTATCTTGAAAGAAAATTGTGTGTTTTTCAAATGCTAAAATAAAAAGAACAAGATTTACTATAAAATGTTCATTGTTTAGTTAACTGGTATTAACATTTATTTTATCTTTTTAATTAATCTGCCACCTAAATATATTTCTGCAATCTATACATATATTTCTGTAACTGATATATATTTATGTAACTTATTTCTATTTCTATAACTTGTAACCGTTTTCTATAACGTATATCTGTTTCTGTAATGTATATTTATTTCTGTAACTTTTAGCTATTTATGTAACTTATATAAATTGCTACGGGTGTATAGAGGAGAATTAAAGTAATACTAACTTATTCAACATCCATAATACTATAATAAAAACTAGATAAGAACATATAATGTTATTCTAGATTGTGTACCGAGTTTTACTATGAAAGGTTCTAGATATACAGTAATATTCATCTACTGATAAAATGTTGAGACATAAATATATTCCTAGCAAAAGAAAACAGTAACTACTTTTGAGAAAGCTTTTGAACATTCATAACTTCCTTCAGAAAAATAAATTTAAAGAAAATAACCAGAACAACTTAGAACCTAGATAATTGTAGATGAGACAAACAGCCTAAGAAGCCTGTTCCACCCAACCATTTCCTGAATATAGCTTAGTTGTTGTCTTAGGACACCTGAGCCTGTCCACCTGGTTGAAATCACTGGGTGAGAGGATGGGATATAAAACTCCTGCAACTCCACAGAAGTATTCAACAGTAATACTTCTACCTTCTACAATAAAGAACTCAGCAAATCAGCTACACTAGTTCTGTAACACAGCTTTCACACTCAAACCACTTCTGTCTTTCCCCTCCATCGAATATCTTGTGCACACTTTTCACTTCAGAAATTTCACAAGTCACAAGATTGAACAGCCCCCTACTGAATTCGATGGGTAATTATAAGCATGCCTAGGTATTTTGGTCAACTTTTCACTTAATGAGCCACCTACTCTTATTCCACTTTCTTGGGGAACATGACCACAAAAATAGGGAAGTTTCCTCCTGCAATAGCTAGAAGTGGTTGAGGATGCTACCACGTGTCAATTTTCTCTCACCCCAATCTATTCCACCTAGTGACCAATAGACACTCATTCAACAGCCTCCTTAAGTTATTTCTCTCATCTTTTATTTATTAACTAATTAAATATTCAGCATAATTAATTACAATCATCCTTGACCCCACTTGGTCAATAATCACAAACTCTACAATAAAATTAAAGTATAATGTCCTCTTAAACATAAAATGTTTTTTTGCAATTTGGGGTATGTGACAACTCATCTATGTCAACCGATACATTCGGATGCACTGATCATTTACAACCGATGATCTTTCTGAATTTTTAGCCAATAGAATCTGCGGGGGTTTCTTATTGAATTGTCGCAATGGAAATTGAAAGAACTCCAGTTGGGGAGCTGATGTCATCGCAAGAGAACTTTTTTTTCACTGCTGGAAAAGTTTTAAGGCTCCTATCAATGGTATGATCCTTGGTAATAGGGTCAATTACTATCTGATAAGGTTGGAGCCTCTCCGTGAGTCCACCCAACATTATCGCGACATCCTTGGTTTTGTTGTCGATTGCATGATCTTGTCAATAAGGTTTATTACTTGTGTGCTCCAAGCGACATTTTCACCATCATATTTCTAATCACAAGTTGTCACATTTAATCCTTTTCCGTGGTTGTTTCTATTTAACCCTCAGGGGGGTTTATTTTACGGTTATTACCATTCTTGTTTGGGAGCGCTCCTAGCTATCGATTGTCACCCGGACTTTGTCAACCACGCAAGTTGTTTTCACCAGTTGTTGATCCTATCCACCAAGTAGGATTCAAACCTCTTCCTAGTCACGGTTTTTCTAGTTTGTTTTAGGTGATAGGGTTTGTTGAGGTTTACTAGACTAGGGTTTTCTCGGTTCATGGTATTTATAGTCATATTCGAACCTTAGTGGGACTATCCATTTGTTTAGTTCATGGGCCTCTTGAAGGTTTCCCAAGGTTTTTTCGTAGCCTCGTGGCTCTCATTTAGTTTGCAATAGCATACAGGGTTGTCCATCCGCTCTGCTCCACCCAACCGCAACATCCAGACCATGTCATAATCAATCATTGACGGGGTTCCAGCTAGTTGAATGTTTCGTCGACTGCGCCTCCCCTAGTTGATGATTTTTTGGGTAGGGTACCACCGTTGGCCATGGTAGGTTTTTTTCCTGGACTCGAACTTAAGCCATTTATTTTGTCAAAACCACTAAGTCGTTGTGGGTGTATGGTTCCCATTGGTTTCCTCATGATGAATCCCTAGTTGGTTATTTAGAGAGAGGTGTTGCCCATTCATAAGGGGTGCAAGCCTCGAGTGATTGTTGTGTTTTAAAACCTAAGGTCTAAGACCCCTACGGCATGTGAAGTATTTTTTTGGATTAGTCCGAACGTAACTTATCATTCGTCTTCTAGTTTTTAGAGTAGCTGGATAATATTCTTTTTGAGTTATAGAGCTTTTTTTTACAATGTTCACGGATGGATTGGTAAATGCGGTAGTTTTAAATGAAAACTCATGTTCCATTCATTACCTTACAATTTATTTTGTTCATCTTAATATTTTATTAATAATGCATGCATGCTAGAGATCGTAATAAGTCTAATACATGTTTTGGTATGATTGTTACAGTCTCAGCCTTCATACAACAACATGCCTAAGAAATTGAAGAAGAAGGCCTAGGCCCTAGGAGATAATTCAGAGGTAGAGATTTTACCTAAGGTAGAGATTATTTATGAAGACACAAAATCCATCACAGGGGTAGAGCCCGAATATAAGTGGGGGAAAATTTACCAGATGATCAAGGGCCAGGTTGTTCCAGATGCAGGTCTGAAGGACATACCAGTGTATGCAAATATAATGAAATTCATTATCATGAAAGTATCCACACACTACAAACTCTTCCCATGCATCAAGGTAACAGGTTGGATTCTACTACTGGCAGATACGAATACTATGATCCTGGAAAACACGCATAAACAAGGTTTTGCTGCTTTCATCCCTACATATATAACTAAAGCATGTAAGCTACATGCACCTCAAGTTTACATGGAAGAGAAATGGATACATGATCTGGAATTAAATGTGTTTGACTGTGTGAAGAAAATGATGGTGTCTGGGAAGCAATTTCGACAAAAACCCTCCGGAGAATACGAAACTGCCAATTTTCCCACCCCATACCGCCTCATAGCCCTGATGATGAATCAAGTCTTCGGTCGGGCCGATGGAAATTTTTATAAGATAATTTGTATACCTTTGATATATTACGTGGCCACTAAAGGTACTATTTTCGACTAGGTCAACATCATGGAAAGCAGCCTATCTACGTGTATAGCCGCAACAATTGGGTGTCTTACTCAGAGGAATTCAGAATTTAATATGAGCTCTTTCTTAATTGACTGCATCTTATGCACACATCCTTTCTTAGAACTAAATTTAAAATGGGATCCTTCCAAGACTCCTATATACTCTGCATACCAAAGCTTATGGGTACATAAGTATTATAGTTTCTATAAGAACATCTATGAATATTTTTTTATGTCACTGTACAAGCTAATATTTCTTAAAGATTGCGGTTACATGTCTCAAGGACCATTAGAGACGGTGAGAGAATATGGGGATTATTTATTCTCTAAGGAAGATCTGTATATAAGAATGTATGGGGGATCCAAAGCTCCTTCCTTGCTACCAAAATATGCCACGGATTATATTATTCATAAAGAGGTAGTAAGGCAGCTATATATAGACGGATTCGGGAACTTTATGTTCAACATGAAAAAGATCGTCTATCCTCCACTACCATTTTGTATTGGTATTTATAAGTTCCTAAGGTAAAGAGTGCTCCTAATTTCATCACTAGTACAAGTGATCAATTTTGCCACGGAAAAACGTGGCAATATCCACGGAAAAGCATGGATATTGCCACGTCCAAGTATTTTTTTTTTCCGTGGAAACAATTCCGTCGCAATAGAGA
This sequence comes from Pseudotsuga menziesii, assembly GCA_001517045.1. Classification (NCBI taxonomy): domain Eukaryota; kingdom Viridiplantae; phylum Streptophyta; class Pinopsida; order Pinales; family Pinaceae; genus Pseudotsuga; species Pseudotsuga menziesii. The sequence goes on from LPNX010900524.1 coordinate 930,401, forward strand.
CGACCCCTAATTTGCGTTGCAAGAGCGACAATGTTCTATATTTCGTTAGATGTCTAAGCCGTCGCTATATCCACGCCTGGTCGTCGCTGTATCCACACTCTTCCGTCGTTGTATCCACGCCTTCCCGTCGTTGTATCCACGCTTTGTATAAGTTTTTTTTTTTTTAAATGCAAACCCTAGGAATAGCGACGGGGATGTTATACCTGCGACGAGCAGACTAAGCAAAGTTCCAGTAGTTGCATTTTGATCATGAAGACCTGCATAAATGATAAAAGACAAGAAAATTTAAAATAGCCATTTATGTGAAAAATTCAAAATTCAGAATTCTGCGCCATAATGTTCATTTTGGCCATACAGGGGAGCTATCACAGCTGGCAAATATCATTCTAGATATACTCTCTCAGCTTCAAACATTATACAAAGAGCATAGTGTGAAGGAAAGGGGTTGGTTATTCTTAAGGCATAGTGCATGGTTGTCTTTAATTTTATCATTGCTCCAGGCAGGTCTGTGGAAAGTGTCTCTGAGAAAGATCCCAGTTTCAAGAGAGGACACATTTTGGATAGAGCAGAGGCAGAGCTACAAAAATTGCTTGATCCAAAGATATTAGTGGCAACTTTGGTAGGACTTCATATGAACTGTATGAAAAAATTCAAACCTGGCAAAATCCAGAGAAAGTCCATTGGCAGAAAAGCACGGATGTTCTCCAGTTGTTTTTCCACTGCATAAGTTAGTTGTATTGAGTTTTAACACATTGCCAACATTGAGAGGCATCAAATTCCACACAATGTTTAGGTGAACGATAAGTCTAGCTTCATCCTGACAAGAGATGGTTCAAGAAACATCACCACCACAAGCCCAAAACCATTCAATATGGACCATACACAATTCTCCAAGTTGTGTATGGTCCATCAACCTGTCTGAATCCTCACAGTTGGAGGAGGTACATACTACAAATGTTACACCCACATAATGCAATCCTAGAGATCCAAGCTCCATACTCAGAGAATATATTGTTCAACCTCCAACCTAAATCAACAGATTCAACACAGAATAGGAAAACTACATCATATTTAATATGTCAATAGGGAACTTGCCATCTTGAGCCAAAGGGATATCCTAGGCTATATTTGAACAACACTTTCTAGAAATTATGGACAGTCCATATCGACCAGACCTATACTACTGCTGGTGGGACCTATCTAGATATTTTTATCGGCAGCTAATAAGAGGCATAGATCTGTTACCACTTACCCACTTCAATTAGAAAGAGAAGAGACCATTCTACTCATCCTGAAACCAGTTCTAGATAATGATTGGGAAACAGAGTTGTTCTTCTGCTTTTATAAACATCATAAGATCTTACTGCTGAGATTGTCACAAAGAATTCCAATTTGTTCATACAACAAAGGCATTATATGTTAAACATGGATTGGAAAAATGCCAAATGAATATCAAATGCCATAATAACTACGTAGTACAAACTTCTTGTAGACATTGCACAGACAACTCTGGACACATCGGTACATATATTCTTTATAATCTCAATTATTATGAAAATATCAAGTCCGACCAAAAGGCTCCTCGCATAAGTTCTTCCTCATCCCGTTCAATAACAGCAGTAAATTAGAGGCAACTGAAAAGCTTGACATTAAATGAAACAAAACTAGATTCATGGCTGCATGATAAATGGCTGCCATGAAGTAACGACTCTGCCTTTGTATTGTACAGTGCATTCGCAGTAAATGGAATACAACCTACTTCAATTGATCTTTGGTTTGGGTTGTCTTGGTCTCAACAAGAACAATAGTATAGCTGCCACAACTATGAACCCCAATAAAGTTGATATATCAAATTGTACTTCCACTTGTCATTGACGTGTACAATGAATAGGGTGCAAGGTAGCAAGTGTAGCATTTGTGGTCTCCAGAAAACTATTTACAAAGGATCCAATAAACATGAGTACATCAATGGGAAAAATCTATTTGACTAAAGCCATTGAAATGGAGGAACCAATTGAAAAGGGTCAACCAAATTACAAATTAATGGTATATACCGTTGGGATGCCTCTTCAAGCATTGAAAGCAACCTCATTGAGTCTCCATAATGAATGTCTCCCACTGCTCCCGCAATCTGTCATTACATTGAAATAAGGCCTATGTCAGAAAAATCTTGAAATGTACATAATCCTTGTTAAGATGAAATAATGACTATGGAAAACGCCAAACATAACGAGACATTTCTCTGAAATGTGCATAAACACCTTGTGAAGGTGATATAAATGATTCTAAAAAAAGCCAAACATGACAAAATGAATTTCTCTTACCTGTCTCCAAAGGCTAACAACTGAATTGTAACTGAAAACTAATGAGTGCTCCTGAGCTTTGAAAACCTTAAATGAAAGTTCATCTAGCACAAATTAAGTTAAACAAATTGTTCAACTAATATATAGAGCTACTTGCTAGTGATGACATTAAAATTAATTAACCCTACCCAAGAACTGTTATGCTTTTCAGTTATTCACATAAGCAAAGGATACTAGTCCGCTCCATGATCAAAAGATCAATGGCAGAATTCACAAGTTGAACTGACTCTTCGAGGCTTGTTACAATGTAATTCCGTGCTATTGTATCAGATTGAAATAGTGATGTATGCCACCCAGACGATGTGCTTGCAAAAGGATTGCACCCCAAAGACCAAAGCCAGTGCTATTCAAACAAAATTATCAGCATTTTCAGCACAACTCAAATTAACAGCACCAAATCCCCTTACAAACAAACAATAACATAACCTTTGCATACCTGGATTGCATTTTCATGAGCATGGCTATAAGTCAAATGAAGTGGAACCAAGCCGGCAAGATGTTCAGCAGCTGCTGCCAGGCCAGCTTTTAAAGGATTTTTGTGATAGCATCACAAAAGACAATAAAATATCACTTTGCGAGGAATGGAAATAGCTAAAATTTAAATATACAGCTTATGCCAACCTAGGCCAAGAGGGCAGGGTTTCATTTTGAAAGGCCTTACCTCAAATCCCATAATATCGATTGACCATTACACTGCAAATGGCTCTCCCAGTCAGATTGACTTGACTGCGTGACAATAACCATATCGGGAAGTGCCTTTGCCTGGTAATGTTTATCTATAAGAAGGGGATCTCCTTGTTGTATACACCAGAAAACAGGAACTTCTAGAGTAGACCGACTTTTAGAATGTGCCCCTACAGAAGAAACACAAAAAGATGATATTTAAGCAACTATCGAAATAAGGAAATCCTTCTTATTCAGAAAATAACACAAATATAACAATTTACGCCAGTTCAAATCAGATTTTGTTTATGATACGCTTTGAGAAAAACTGCCAATTTTCAAACTCCCATCTGAACGTCTAAAGCCACATCCATTTCTACACATATTTTTAGAAAGAAAAAAGTGGATAGAGGTTCCCTCGAAACACCCAAAAAAGAAGAAAGGTAGATGCCTTTAAATCCCTCCATAGCAAGAAATGTGTATTTGATAAAGCTTTTAAACTTTTTGCCGAAAAAGTAAACATGACTAAGCTTTTGAAACCCAAATGTCGAGATATAAAGCACATCTCAGGCTAGCGAAAAGCACTGAACAAGCCCAATTGAATCTCAAGAGTGTTCGGTTTACTCTGGACAAACTGTGTACATCTACATTTAAACCTGAAAAATACAACTGGATCATATTGCAGACTTAGCTCATCACCTCTAAGCAATCCACTTCCACTCAGACTTTGCAGCTGATGCTGTAGAATGAAGGAATCAAGATAGCTTCGAACAGATGTTTCATATGTTCCATTCACAAGTAAAACTGGGACATTGGTTGCACGTCGTGCAACTGAGAATGCCATTGCTAAAGCAGGATCTTCTGAAAGTGCCAGCCTGATCAATAAAAAGAATCAATCTAAACATCCAAGTCAATTCTGATAGAGTGAACCCATCATATTTTATATGGGCTTGAGTGGGATGTATATGGGAAAAGAGACATACATGAGAGTACTGAACTAAATTTTCTGAGTAGGTACCATAAGGGAGGATAGGCCCTGCATGATGGCATTCAGTTCTACGGGCAACAGATCAATATGTTTTGTTTTCTGCAGATATGCGAATAAAGACAGTCAGTCAATGTAAACTCTTAATGATGTTATATGAAGATTATTCTCAAACTAATAATATACCTCCTGAGTGATGAAAAATAGCTGAAATGATATCTTTTCATAATAATGGAATGCTCCTTCAGTACTAGAAGGTGCAACAATGTGTCTCATAGATCCCCATAAAGTGGCACCCATATGAGAAAGAAATGAATCACGTGCAACCTTGTAATTTTGTGTATCCTGAAAACATCACAATCCATTGTAAGAGCCAAAAACATCACAGAAAAAATTTTAATGACTAAACATCCTACACTGAAGCTCATTTCCCAATATGAATCTTTATCCACTTGTTCGTATATTAACCAAAGGTTAAAAGGCTACAGACTAATGAAAGATCCAAAAGCTACAACAGCAACCAATGAAAAGATCATTAAGAAGAATGCTCAAACTAAAAATAAATGTGAGGACATTCCTCAAATTGGTCCACCTTCAAATTTAGTTTGTATCTATATTTTTTCTACCCTCAGCAATGTAAGTTTTCTTCCAGTGGAACTTAACAACACACAATTGGTTTACTGGTCTTTGCTAATTTCAAGACTGATGTTGATTCTTCGGCACATGATTCTCCACTCTACAACCTTCCCATCTTGGTTGATGTTCAATATAAGAAATAAGTTAATACATATTACACAAGGAGGAACTTTTCAGCTTCCCACAGGAACAAGCTATTTAGAATCATGGGTATATCATGTGGTACAAAGTGTTATAAATGTGACTGAGGGAGTCACAGAAGAGCATGGAATGGCTGATCTCTTTCAGCAACTTATTGACGTTAGTGGGGTTCATAACTGGGGTATTGTAGAACACAAAGTTCTTCAAGAGAGGACACATTTTGGATAGAGCAGACATCTAAAGATACTTCATTACTCACACTTTGTGAGCAGTTAGTTTTTTGTGTATTGAAGGATGGGCAATCAAGCGTTTTGGTGAAAAACATGCAAAATTTTCAAATTTTCAAAAAATCTTAAAAATATATATACACAACATTAAATATTTTAATCTATATAAAGTTAGAAACCATTCAAAAGAGAAACGTAAAGTGCCAAGTTATGTTTCTGAGAAAGGAAATGATCCTGAGCAACAACACAGAGTTTCAAATGAGATTGTAAATAGGGCCCTAGAAAGTAATGCCTCAACAATTCGTAATGTAAATTGCAAAATCTACCCCTTCAATGCATACATATTTAGGGTTTCCACAACTTGAAACCCTCCAAACCCCAAGTTAGTGAAATAAACCTTCAGTTCATAACCTTCATCCATAACTTACCATATTCAACCAAATGGGCTCCTTTTCCTTCAACATATAGGCAAACTGAAACTGCCTTCGCCATTAAAGGCGAAATTGGCCAGATCTCTTTTCCAAACCATTCTAACCGATCCGTGCAGATCTGCAAGGTGGATCTAAGCCCTTCAGAGGTATTGATATCTATAATGAGATTTGATCTAAGCCCTTCAGAGGTATCGATATTTTTAATGAGATTTAGCCTTTAGACGACTAAAACCATAAATCTGAAGAAAAAAAATACTTTTAACCCAAGTTCAGGAACGCAGAGAAGAGCTTACCTGCATTCGAAAAATCATAGAAATAAAGTCTTCACAATGGACTTGAGATCATTCCTTCAGATTGAGACTGGGGAGCGCGCTCAACACGAGTTGCGAAGTGGGTCCGGAGATTCGAACACTATACCTATGTAGAGCGGAGGTCATGGAGGATGTGTTGTGTCTGAAGCAGCGAAACGTATAACTGAAGTTCAGTGTATTTCATGGAGAACTGAAATGTGAAATGTGAATTGTGAATTTTGAAATGGAAGATACAAATGGAGGGAAGGGAGGGTAGTAGTCAAATTTTGAAATTCGAATAAGCCCAAGCACTTAAAAGTCCAACTTTGAAGTTTATCCACTTCTTTCCCTCAAATAATATTTGAGGTTTCTATTGTGACCTTTTTTTTTTAAATATATGTGATTTTGTCAAAGGAAAGGATATGGTGGTATATGGTGATATGTTGGCGTGCAACATGGATATCATTTTATCAACTTAGGTTTAATGAGGCATGTTTTGTTTGGATGTCCCGTTAACACAAGAAAGTGGTTATGGGTGAAATTTGAAATAATTTTATTTGTCAAATTTAAATTTAAGAATTTAGATAATTTTGTTAATGGTAATGAACATTTAATTCTTAATTCTTTGATACTGGGTTTTATGCCCGTTTTGGTCAGTTTCATGAATGTCCAAAGCCTCATCACTTTCTCAAATTGTTCCATCGTTGTACATACCTCAATACATACAATGATGTCCAACACATACCATGTTGTATGGTTTGTGTCCTTATTCATGGACCTTGGTCCTTAGAAGCTTCATATAGGGTCTAATAGTTTTATTTTCCTCCAAAACCTATTGGAAAGGCCTTGCCACCCATTGATTTCATCCAATGCATTTTTTTTATCCAAGGAGTTGTTGATCATGTCATATAGCTTTATTTTGTATTACTATGAAAATAAGAAATCATATATGTAGAAACATAAAAAGCATCATAAAATAATCATGGATATCTCTTCAAGGCCTTTGAGATGAGCTGAAAAACTGGAAAACAAAACTTCAAAAATTGATATCAAGGTAGAAAGTAAGCAAAAGAAGGTGATGTCGCTATAGCGACGGTCAGGCATGGATACAGCGACGTCCAAGAGTTTATGCATGGATACAGCGACGTCTAAGAGTCCAGACATGGATACAGCGACGGCTAGGTGTGGATATAGGGACGCATCGTTCCTGTTACATCGGATTTTACACCAAAAAGTAAGAAACGTGGAAAACCTCCATGGAAAAATCCGCGCTTTTGTACTAGTGCGTGAGAGAGCTCAAAAGTTTTTCATTTCGGAGAAAAGAGCTTCTGTAGAAATGATCCTTAGGACAAGGTCTCAAAAGACTCTCAATATGTAGGGGTACACTTTGAATATACTCATCATAAGGATTTATATGAGGAAATATATCACAATGCATGTAGCATGGCTTCTTTGAGCAGGAGATTCAAGAAGAAAATCACGACCGTAGGAAGCAAAGGAGGCAGTAGTGGTACTGCCGAACAGAAAACGTTGAATGAAGAAGTTGCAAAGAAAAGGGAAGAGGAGGCCCAAATATTGTTAGAGGAATCACATAAACGATTAGCAGAGGAAGCATGAAAGCAGCAAGAAGAGGAAGCACAGAAGAAGCAAGAAGAAGAAGAGCAGAGGCCGAGGGAGAAGGATGAAAGGACACAAAATGAGGTTGACAAAGTGCGAGAAGAAGTAGGAAAGGAAGTTGAAGAGCTTAAAAAGAAGGAACGGGAAGATCGGGACAGAGAGAATCAAGAGCAGGACCAAGTCAATGACAGTCCATTAGATTCTTTTGTCCCATCGGGTAGCACAATGATAGATACATTTCATCCCATCTCATGTGCATGTTGTGGCTAACTTAGATACATTTTTCTTTGACCAGAGCAAGAATATAATTGTGAGAAGGTCAAAGAAAAGGTTGAAAACAGGTGATCAGCATGTATAAGTCGTGGTAATAGAAAAGACAATTTTGCAAGGGACGAATGAAGACCCTAAACTCCTTGCAATGGCAAGCATGGCAGCAGCTCAGGGCAACGCAGTTAATGTCGGTAAGATCATCGAAGACATTGAGTAGTATAAAGAAAAGATGTCCCAGATGAAGGAAACTATGAGATTGGAAAGAGCAGAGGGACAAAATTTAAAAAGGAAACATGATGATATTCTCTTAGAAATTGAGAAACTCAAGGAAGCATATCAAGTACTAGAAACAGAAAAAGATGCACTAACACTGTCAATTGCAATCACGGAAGGTGAAAAGAGATATATTTAAAGCAAGGTTTCATAGTTGGAGAAGAAAAAAGCCATAGCAAACAAGAGAGCAGGAGAACTAGAGATTCAGAATATCCCGCTAGATTCAGAATATCCCGCTAGAGGAGCAGCTCAAGGTGGAAAATGAAAAACAGCTCAATGAAACTCCATTCTGTAATCAAGCATGTTTGTTACAAATAAAAATAAATCAGATTCAATTAAAGTTGGCAAATGAAATGTATAAGATTAAACAGATAGAAGCTGGACTAAAGGAAATAGCCCATGACTCATCATAGTTCAGAAACAAGTTTATCCGAAGTTGCAGAACTTGTGCAGAGTCATCTGACTTGGATCGGAGCTAAATCAACCTTTCCGAAGAACATGCCTCAACATACTATAGGAGGATTGAGGATGGAATTGGCATTATTGAATTTCAGCAACAAAGTAACAGCAAGGTTGAACACATCAATTGATAAAACTACAGAGAATTGTAATGAGTTCTACAAGAAAATGCGTTCAACACACAATAAATGTCAAGCTTCAGCAGAAACTCTAGTCCAGTATTTCCGAGATAGAGATCAGCATTTAAAGAACCTCCAGACCAAGTTGCAGACACACGAGGAAAGCATTTATAAGACCGAAAGTATTGACGAGGAAGCAATCGTAGTTTGTCTTATACAAACTTCAGTATATAAGCATCTCTTTAAGGATTTGTTCATGCAGACCGCACCCAAAGTGAAGGAGATAGAATCCCATCTATCCAAAAATGAAGTGGTTGCACGTTTCCTGGAGCCAGTAGACTATCGATTCATCATTGAGGAAGCTCATGCATGGAGTGTTTTTATTAAGAAACTAGTCGAGCCCACATAAGAATATTTTTTATCTCCATGTGGCACTTTATGTAATATTTTGTATTTATTCTAGTTTTCCTAGTGGTTACACTAGAAGACAAAAAAATTTAATCGACGAGTTAAGGAAGCCCAAGAGGCTAGGGTAGCTAATTTGTATAAATAGGGGTAGAATAGAGATTAGAGGGGACTTTTTCTAGCACACATATGTTAATACTTTTGTATGAGAACTACTTCTTTTATAATAAATAGAACCATTTTTTTGCTAGAGGAAGGACTATATGAGTTTCTAAACGGGTTGTGTGGATCATTGAATGATGAACTATTTCTATTTTGGCATGCTGTACAATCTGTGAGATCATTCTAAACTTGCTGAATTATTTATGTGTTTATGAATGATTTTATTTTTCTGTTATGAATCTTGTGCAATAAATGAGTAATGGATGTTTTAAATTAACAAAGCCATATTTGTGTTATCTTTCTGTTGTGTTTATGTATGAAGGATTTAACAGCTACCTGTAGGATTCTATATGCAAACAATACATTATATTACTCATTTTGATATAAACGTTTCTCCCTAGGGATAGTTATAATAATTTAGATTAGATTAGTTGTTTCTTTGCTTTCGTATATTTGATTGTGAGGAATAAGCAATAAGACAGAGAGAAGACCTGCACATCTCTAGTGAGACTCTTACTCACTAATCACTTTCATTTAGTCTATGCACTTGCATTTCATCTTAAAATATAAAATACATAAATGGTGGACTGGGCCACAACCGATAAAAAAAATTTAAAACTTTCTTTTAATTCTATGATAGTTGGGCCGCTAACTGGACGGATTCCCGACACCAAACGATAAACGAGCTAATTGGGAACGGTTATTGGGGAGAATTCCTACTGTTGGTACCTAAGAATTTTCCAGAAATCAACAACTTCCTAATATTTTCAAACTCCGAAATACTTTCAATTACTTTAAAATATTCTCAAATACTTCCAAACACTCCCAAATACTTCCATATACCTCCAAACATCTCCAAACACTCAAACACTTCCAAACACCTCCAAATTTTAATCTTACCTCATTACATACGCTCAACTATATACATATAGTATATTCACAATATTACATACATGTAATACTAATAACTATTACATATAATAAAATACATAGTATAGTATATACAAACATACAATCATTCATATATATAATCATGAATCTATTCTTATATATAATTTCAACAACTATACATATCACCCATATCATATTATACATATTTATGTCGATGTCATATATATATTACCTTACACTACAATACTACTTACTTATACACAAAATAAAAATAAATAATATTAAGAGAATATGAGTCATTAAAGACAAATGGCTCATTTCCTCCAAAAATAGACTAGGAGTTATATCTCCATAAGTAAAATAAATAAAATAAAAGAGAATATGAATCATTAGAGACAAGTGGTTCATTCTCCTCCAAAATAGATAAGGAGTTATATCTTCAAAAGCAAAATAAATAAAGTAAAAGAAAATGTGAACCATTAGGGGACACGTGGCTCATTTTCTCCACTCAATAAATAAATTAGTAAGATAGCTAGGAGAATAATAATGTTACCACTAACCCCAAAATAAATTAATTAAATAATAGAATACCAAAATATCCCATAGCTATGCTTACCTCAAGTGGAAATCCCACCACTAACTAATTAAATAAGTTAGCATAGTAATAATTAATAAATAGTATAAAAGCATACTACATGCATGAAATTAAAAGAGAATGAGAAATACAATTTAGAGAAGTGTCACACTCCTAAAATAGCCAAGGAGTTACTCATCCATGTAACCACCACCATCCAAGTGGCATAAATAAGACTATAAAAGAATACCATCCACGAATAATATCAAATCCATATAGGGTATAAATGTCACTTAATAAATCATATTAATATTTAATAATAATAGAATTATATCATCTTACTAACTTAGCATTAAACTAATCCTAGGACATAGTACATACTATTACAATGAAAATTATTTACTTATCAATTAATTATCATAATGTACCAGTAAATAAGTCATACTACAAGAAGCATTTCAATATTAACAATTCAATGAGCAATAAAAGAGGAAAAGCACAAGCATCAACCAATCGAGTCAAAGTCAATTATTAGATATGCACCACATACTATATTAACTAATTCTAAGGAATACAACGAACTAATATCTGAAGTGAGGTTTCTTATTATTCTATTAACATAAGGGAGGTTAAATCCATCTTACTAAGCACATTTGTAAACTCCAAATGCACATATACATAAGATAATCACTCTGTAGAAGGCCCAACAGTTGCAGTGTTGGAACCTAAGCTCTGATGCCACTTTTAATTTCCCCTAGGGATATAACCGGGTATGAGGGACATATCATTAGCTATCTAAGGATAATTAGATAATTTTAGCACAATGGATTAGTTAAACAAATATTAAAATTAATTTTTCAATATTTGTTTCATGACAAACTCCCTTTAATTACAAATCAAATAAAATAAATTCAATAATTATTCAAACCTCTGATCCAAGGGTTGGGAAGGATTACTAATACCTTCTAGAAACATCACATATTCATTCTAATCCAATTCAAACATAAATTCCACCTCTAAAGGCCATTCACTCTTAATCATGATTAACTAGTAATTAGTGTTCCAATTACGATACTTAATGAATTAGCGCACAATTGATGGTACTTATTATAATTTCATCTGTTTATCACTTAACCATTGTTTATCAAGTCCAATGGCTAAGTAAGGCCTGATAACATGTAAATTAGGGCTAATTACCATTTTCCAATTAATTAAAGATAGTAATTATGAAAATGATTCCACAAGAACTAGTTAACTAGTCGTTCAATACTAACAACTAGTCTTGCACAAATTCGACACCCAACCATGCCAATGAACCAAAAAATGAACCTGCATTGATTATAAATGAAGGATATTCCAAGTTCAATCAGTATAACTAGTTAATAAACATTGCCAAGAATTCAATCAAACCAATCGTACCAAGTTCCAAGGCACACAAAGGTGAAGGTATAGATATGGAAAATAACATTCTACAACACAAGTAAAGCACCATTAACAGAGCATATGCTTGTGCATTCATCTTTTACCAAAAACAAAGATTCGAATACAAAAGCTATTAGTGAATTTCACTACAATGTACCTAGTTTCCAATTGAACTTTCCAAATGCCAAATAAAGAGTAATATATGAATATTATAACTCAAAGAAAACATATCAGGGACCATGACAGTCATATGGTTGTAGCTTTCCATCCATATACAGTCCATTAAACAATCCACAAAACAAGTTAATTCTACTCATTCGAATTTACTAGTAATTATAGGAATCACTAGAATAATTAAATACATAGCTCATAGAATAATTAAAATGAAATTCCAACTCTAAATAACATGTTTTATCAGTCATTTTATAGGTATATCTTATTCTAACATTTTGTCAAACATTTCATATGCAAAGTCACAAATCTACTCAAAGCAATTACATTGAAGGAGCTAAAAATTGGAATTGATCTAGAATTTCGGTAGGCATTTCCCCAACACTACCTAGAATATTTATCATCATATTCTCACACACATTTCAATATTATTTATTAGACATAAGCATAAAAGTAACAATCAGGCACTTTTACAAACACTTCATGTGATAATTCTCCAAACTATGCTAAACAATTTGATCGAAGAACTAGTTTTTGAATAAAAGGTAGAAGCATCAAAGAGAAGTGTCTTAAACCATTTAAAGGATATTGTGCCATAAAAATAGAAAATATATAATGAATGCAGGTAGAAATATCAATTCTGTAGCAAAGGTACCAAATAATTATTTTCTCAAACAATTTGTGCACAAAATCCTAAAAACTAGTTTATAATTCCTTCATAAAATCTACTTGCATAAATAGATTGAATTCTATGAGAAATTTATTCCACAAATAACTTATATGTTTCATCAAACATTTCATGTGAATCCATAAATAAATTAGATCAGAGCCAAGTAAATTAAATAAACATGAGATAAATCACTTATCTTATCAATGCGCAACTGGCATCATCCGGACCACGTTCCACCTAGTCTTTGGCACTGCCAAGCAATATCTCACTTTGACAAGCCACCCCCGAGCTAAGGCCACAGATCCACAATAAAGGTGCACTGAAGAATAACTCAAGTATCAGTTGGAGAATACAAAACTCTATACCTCACCACATACTTCATCTTCCACCCCACTACCATGTGCAATAGTAATCTAGACCCTCTACGCCATCAAGATATTTCCATTCACCACCAGGATTTATGTGCAAGTCTAGGACAGAGCCAAGTAGTAGAAACAAATGAACTACACCAGATTATTCTAGGATTTCCGCAAACATTATACAATATCACAGTGCTTCAAGTACAAAGTTCATTCGCATACAAAGCATTCGTGGTTTCCCAAGCTCTCACCATCAAAGGTATGAACAACCATCCAAAAGAACCATGAAAAACAACCCCAAACCAAGGATATCAAACATGTATTTATAGAATAAAGAAGGTAATTCTAATTCAATGGGGTCAAATCAAACCAAGGTAAGCCAACTTGAGTGAATCCAAGGGGGGTAATTCAACCAGTTGAGGTTAACTCTAGTCCAACCCAGTCATTCGAATTTCAAGGAGAATGAGTCCAAGCCACTCCACCCAACTCAATTTCATGTGTGGACACATCATCCATGAAGAGGAATCAAAATGAGTGAGGTGAGGTGTCACACAATCCAAGGCATCTTCCCAAAATAACAAAGCAGGGGTTACATAATGATTTACACAGGTATTTACACAAAGAGTTACATAAGTATTTACACAAATTTTGAGGTGTTAAGACTAAAAATAGCCAATGAGGGAACACTTGTGCAAATGGGAGTTGAAAAACCAAGTGTAACCTCCACAAAAGAGTTACAAAACCACCAAAGGGGATCAATAAACAAGTGACACCTACCCAAACACCAAGGAGGCCCTCTAAATCATGAATTAGGCTCAATAATACCAACATAGGCTAAAATAATCAAATTTTGGGTCTGTTGTACAATGTTTGGGTGATCATCAATTAATAAAGCCACAAAACATAAATATGGAACAATATCAACCAAACAAGTTCTAAAGTGCTAGGAATGTCTCCATTCCCCCTCACATTGTGGATCTAGGCCTCCCATACTCTTTTAGTGGTCCTCGATGTGCCAGTTGTTTTCATTAGTTAATTATTTACAAAATAATAATAATGTCTCTAGGTCCTTAAAGACCCTTTTTTCCGGCACCATGTGTCACAATAATAAACAATTACAAATTGCATATGTCTGAGGATTAACACACTCGGTATTAAAAGGTACTCCTTCACAATTCAAACATCCATCAGTAGATTACCTTTGGTCCATGTTCATAGTAGAATGTGTCTTGGAATGATATTCAATAGTTTCAAAGTACTCTTGTTCATTCTCAGGTGATGTTTCCTCATATTTTTTAAAGTCGCTTGAGAGTGACTTTCGATCCTCTTGATGTAATATTTTTTCTACTTCACTGCCCACACAATTTGGTGACTCCTTGGTCTCCTCCATATATACTTCTGGATTGTTGATTGTTCTTTAATGAGTTCAAATCTACCTTATTGTGTCTAATCCATGTAATCAGTCATCAAAGTCTTCAAAAATAATTGTCTTATGTGTCTCTCCATGATGAAAACTACTACTACCCCATGATACCATCTTACCCCTAAGTTGGCTAGCTATTAATTCGAGCCCTTGCATAAGTTGCTTGGTCATATCATCAAAATATGAATTAATGAGTTTCTTAAATTCATATCTATCATCCATAACTTCAATAGGTTCCAAGACCATGCTCTGATACCACTGTAATGTCCCTTTTTTGGAATTTTGGAGAAAATTACAAATTGGGCAAGATTCAAGCTTAACTAGTCATGACTCTAGAGGCAGCTTTCACTGTAACAAACCCAAAACTGGGAAAAATAAATATTTATTATTTTATAAAACTGGAAAAAATAAATATTTATTATTTATTTCAGCAAAAACATTATGTTAATTTTTATTGTAAAGTTTATGACCAAGTGGGTCAAGGATGACTGTAATTGAAGATTTATTTATTTTAATAATTAATAAAAGGAGACAACTATTCAGGGGAGACTATTAAATGAGTGTTCACTTCCCACTAGGAGGAAGGAGCAGCTGTAGAAGGTTGGTTGACAAATGGCAGCACTAGAATTCACTTTCTAGTTGTTGCAAGATCGTAATCCCTAAAAAAATGGTCATGTTCCCTGAGAGGGAGAATTGAGTTGGGTGGCTCATTAAATTCCAAAACTAACCCAAAGACCTAGGAAATCTTATATCAACCATCAAATTGAGAAAGACTCACTACTCACTCTTATTGTGGAGGGAATGAACATTGTGATTGCTGCAAACTAAAAAGTCAGGCACGCAAAGAATTTGATGAGGGGATAGCTAAAGTGATATGCTGGGTAAGTATGTTGTTTAGTCCTAAGTTGTAGAAGTCTCCTCTGTGGCAGATATTTCAAATGTAGTCATAGTTAAAATATAATTAATTTAGTATTTTTTGATGAAGTATTTGCATAAAAACTGATTGGAAAATAAATGAATTTGAAATTATCTCCTGTATTTTTCCTCTCACCAAAGTGACTTACTCTAATATAGAAAGATATAAAATTATGTTAATAGTGGTATCAAAAGGAAAGAATAAATGTGTAGTATCGTTGATACAAGTATATAAATATAAGATAAGTGCAAAGTCTTTTTATTTTATGTATGTATCAAAGTATTCTTTAATTCTCAACCACGTTTACTTCTAGCTGTATAAGAACCCAACTATACAGATCCAAACTCATTATTGTTATTTTATTTTAATCTCTCTACGATCAAACTGTATTTTCCTTAATCAAACTCTAATAATATTCTATAATAACCCGATTTAATACTGATTCATATTAAAACTAAACAAGAATTCTAAAAGGTATGTTCACCCAGATTTATTAGCAGTCAAACAATTAATGTAACACCAAGTTGAAATTATTTAAACTGGTGTTGTTTCTGCAGTAGTTATCTACATAACAAAGTCTCAAACAGTCTTTTGGCTTACTAAAAATTACTAAACACCCAAAGTGGAGATTTACAGTTTTAAAATAAAACAACGAAACCCTAGAACTATATAACTAAATTCTTTCACCAAAAAAAGTCATAGGGCTTAACTATTTTTTAACCATAGTATGGTTGATATGATTCTTTATAACAGAGTTAGATAATCAAAGTAAAAGTTGTAAAAATATTTCCCATACGTGGTTTATATGTTTATAAGAGAAGATAGAATAGTTTTGCAGTAAAAGATAAGTTTTACAATAACTTAAACCATCCAAAATCAACTACGATTTAGCTAGTAACCTAGCAGAATAACAATCCCGTATATAAACTATAAACCAGTGAAGTCATGAAAGGAAATGACACAAATATCATTCTACTCTAAGCTCTGTATGCATAGCAGTCTAAACTAGTTTGTCCATAAAGCCCCTTTCAATATTTAATATAACAGCTAGTAGAGGTCTTACGACCCGTGTTCCCAAATTATTTATGTAGAAAGGCAAAGTTTCCATCGTCGAATCCCAATTTTAAAATTTTTACAAAATATAGATTAACCTAAAAATTTAAACGATATGAAATCTCACGGCCACATTTCTCTTGGAATGAATTATATCTATTCTGTGAAGCAGAACATACAAAGAACCCTCACAGGTTTATTCCTCAATATAACTTATTTCTATCTATAAACAATAAAGTAGTGAGAATAATACCGTCAAGTAAAGTATTACAACCTAAACTCATTATTACAGTTGAATTTAAAGAAGTAAAGATCCAAACAAGATATAAAGCCCTCATGGGTTTAAGCTTCACTTCCAACTTTTTACATAAATAACAGAGATCAAATATCAAAGTAAGATACTTCTATCAAACCATGAGCGATTTGGAAAAGAAAACCCTAACGCTTCCAAATTTTTACCCAAAATAAAACTAATCTATGTTCTCTTTCCTACCAAACAAACCAATACAAGCGAATAGTCTTAAAGAACGAAATACAAATGTTGCTAGTTTGATTTTACCAATGAAATAACAAAGCTATGATCCATAGTGGTTTTCTTGGACAAACAAAATAAGCAGATTGAAGGCTCACAACCATAAATCTTAAACACTCCAAATAGCTAAACCACGAAGCTCTTACAGAGATAACTAAGTTGGAAGTCTGCATTTTTATAAAACTAGAAGAAAAGCTTTGACCACTTAAATTATAGAAGTATTATGTAGCTGTCCATTTAAGAATTATATTGCAGTCTGAGTTTGACACGGTCACATAACCAAATGAATATACAAAGTAGCTTAGCCGACTACGACTCCAAAGAACAACGATAAACATCATTATTTTAACAACCTTCAATTTACAACTGTATAAATACCAAAGCTAAGTATCACTTCCATATCAAACTTGGAGTGGAGGAAAGACCTAACGCCATGAGAGCATACCACATAACCAATTTCTCCTCATGATCCACACAAGGGAGTGACAAAGGTATTACTAGTTTAAGAGGAAGACTTCACAGTCGATTTGGGCCTCCACCTCGTCCTAGTTTTCATGCCTGCAAACAAAGCATTTTAACCTGGAAGTTAAATCATGAATGTTTCAAGAAAGACTTGGAAATAAAAATAATACCAGATGAAAGTCTCAGTTACCTTTTTGTGATCTTCAATGGCACGCAGTAATCACCAATGCAGAGTTTTCCAGCTTCTTTAACAACTAGATCAAGCTCAGGCGGGTGCAAGTGAAGGCTAAGTCGGGTGGTTACAGATGGGGAAGAAACAAAGCCAAGCATTCGAGGACCTTCGAAGGAAATGAAGAAATGGTGAAACCCTTCCAAAGCCCTAAATAACTTGCAAGCGTAACTTTCAAGACACCATTAAACCTCTATGGCTTTACAATGCTTATGATTTCAACAACTGGAGTCAGATTGATTTATTTTGGACTGTAAGGTAGCATGTTAATGACTCGTACACCTTTATTTTCCATCACATTAAAGTCAACCAGTACGCCAGCACAAGGGGCGATGAATTCATTAAAGTTCATACTATTGCTTGTACCAAAAGTATTTTACTCCTTCTGCATAGATGGACTCGATAGGCTTTACCTTATCAGAACTATGGGTATATCCAACTTTGGTTATAGATACTGTTAAACCTTTAAGAAATCAAGGAGATTGCTAGGTGTTTCTAGCTCAAACTCCTAAGGATTTTTATAATAGAAGATGAAATAAAATGAATTGGGTAGCATGTAAAATGGATTAATAATATTAAACTGAGATAAGAATTTAGACCTTATTTTCTAAAAACCAAGAGCTTACCTTGTATATTTTATTGATCTTATGGATAAAATGGTTTCTTTCGCTACGATGTGAGAGTAACCATCGCCCACTTGCACATAAGTATAACAGTAACTCATGCATTAGTCATAACAAATAAGTAAGGTCATGAGTTATCCCATGTGCAACTCAAGAGTAAAAACATGCTAAGACGACCAAACAGTCTTACGACAACAAGTACGTCAGCAACAGACTTCCCTATATCACAAATTAATGTCATATCAACATATCACAATCTAAGCAAGCTAATATTAACTTAGATTGATGATGACAGTAAGGATTGATAAAAAGACATGTAAGTACTAACATCTCTTTAAAATATCATATAATATTCTTTTTCATATTACATGCAGTAAATAAATTTGTATTATTATTATGAAATTAAGGGATGTTACATTCACCAAATGGAACTGAATTTGAAAGCCAATGGTGTGGTGGGACTTAAAACATACCAAGGTGGTTTATGGGCACTTTGTATCTGAATTTATACGTCTTCAACCTTGTTTGGGAATGATGACAAAAAGGCCAAAATTACTAGGAAATTGTGATGAAATCCCCCCTAGGGTGTAAGCCAACTAACCTTCCCAACTCATGTACGAGCATCCCAAATTTGTAAGAAGAGTATGGAGACTGATATAATACCTCATGCAATTTTATTACACATGGTTATTAGTTTTGAAAATTGGTTGGAGTTCCACATTTGTTTGATAACTTTCAGTGAAATTGCTTATGGGGAAATTGCATAACTATCTTGATTTTGACATATGAAAGGTAGAGTTAAAGGCTCAGATTAGGATGTGACATATAGAGACCATATACAACATAAAAATTTATGCCCTGACAATATTAAACACCATATAAATCCCCTCATATAAGTCTTGTATACAACTCATTCAGTATGGGAGTCAAATACATGAAAACTAGTGAATTAGTGGCATGGAATTGCAAGAGTTTCACATTTGGATTTCTTGGATTTCGACCCACCAAGAATAGGGACATGAAATTACAGAGTAAAACATCATATATGGTTGTCACAACATCATCAAACTCAAAGAACATCCATCATACAAATCCGATACAAGACTCCTTTAAGATTGAATCCAAAGTCATGGAAACTGGTGATTATGTAACATACCCAAAACTGAAGAATAAATATTTATTATTTCTTTCAGCAAAAACATTATGTTAATTTTTGTTGTAAATTTTATGACCAAGTGGGTCGAGGATGACTGTAATTGAAGAATTATTTATTTTAATAATTAATAAAAGGAGACACCTATTCATGGGAGACTATTAAATGAGTGTTCACTACCCACTAAGAGGAAGGAGCAGTTGTATAAGACTGGTTGACAAGTGGCAGCACTAGCATTCATGTTCTAGCTGTTGCAGGAGTATAATCCCTAAAAAATTGGTCATGTTCCCTGAGAGGGGGAACTGAGCTAGGCGGCTCATTAAACTCCAAAACTGACACAAAGACCTAGGCAATCTTATATAAACCATGAAATTGAGCAGGAGGATCACCATTCATTCTGATTTCTGAGAGAATGAACTTTGTGATTGCTGCAAACTGAAAAGTCAGGCACACAAAGAATTTGATGGGGGGATAGCTAAAGTGAATCACTGAGATAAGTCTGTAGCTGGGTGCTAAATTTTAGAAGGTTGTTATGTAGTAGAGATCTCTGTCCTAGTGGTGCAGTGAGCAAGCTCGAGGGTCCTAAGCAAGTGATTTGGTTGCTTTAGGAAAAGGTTGGGTGGAACAATATCCCTTGGGTGTTGGTCCCTTTTCTCTATAATAATTTTATGTTCTAACTCTAATATGTTTATGAGATTGTTTATTTCTGTTTAGGAGAACTGTAGGTTGTTTAAAATGAAGTTTAGTTTATAGATTTTTGGATAGATGCTTATTAATTTAGTAATGAAAAATAATTATCTCCTGTATTTTTCCTCTCACCGAAGTGACGTACTCTAGTACAGGAGACATGAATTATGTTAAATAGGAAGATTTGTTGAATAATAGTACAGAATGGTGAATGATTGTTATTTATAGTCAATAAGATGTATTTTACTTTCATAGTGTGTATAGCCTACTAACAGTTAGAAATTACCAGCTATTGTTCCAAAACCATTTAGAAAATCTTTAGTAGCTATTAAAATCAAACTTTCCATTTATCATTATAAGTTTAGAAGCTAGATTATATTACATAGTTCTCTCTTATATCTAAATAAGTTATTTACTTATCCTGAATCCTTTATCCTCTAACAGTATAGCAATTTAAGTGTCAGATCCAAGTTCATCTCAACCATTGTTTATAATAATATTTTAAATACAAATTGTTTCTTCTTAATCAATCCAAGTATCAAATATAGAATAATTAGAGTTCACTTAATTCATAATAATGTTAAGTTGAACTATTAGTAAAACACCAGGTCGAGATCATCGACAAATCTTAGTGTTGGTTACAGGATTCCGATTTTAAGACTAGGGTAATCTCTACAGCATTTATCTACATATTAATAGTTTAGGCATCCTTAGGGCTTAACCTCTTAAATTTCAGCAACATCTAGTTTTATTATCTAAAATGAACTAAAAATAACAAAGTAAGGCTCTATAGTCTAAAATCTAGCAATGAAACCGTAAGTCTACACATCCGAAATTCATTTTAGTAAAGATATAACAATAAGAACTTTACAAAAAAAAGACCCTATGGTTTGTTCTCCAATAACATTAAGTATTATCGAGAGTTACGATTTGGCTTTTCAGCCCAAAGGAATTCGACAGTTAACAAAGAGCCCCACAACCTTAGCATATTTAAGTATTTTAATGAATGAAAGTTCTTATGAACTGGTCTTTTGATCTTAAAAGCAAAACCATGACAGAAGCCTTAACTTTATCAAATCAAACCAAATATTATAATGGAGGTGCACAACCTTACAGTTGAAAAACTGAAACATGGTTAAGTTCAAAACCCTAACAGGTTTGGTAACATCCTCGACCCTCTAACTGGCTAAGAGGACGCTACCGATGCTGCTATATACCCAAGAAAGTAGCCCCATATCCTTAAGGATAAAAATGAAATGCGTTGAACTAAAACATGCATACATTATTACCATACAGCAGAAGCAAAACCATACATTCAAACATTTAGCATGTTCATCATTTTCATTAAACAACAAATACAATTGCAGGTATGAAATAGAAAAGAATACTTATCTTATGAGGAAGCTCATCCCACAACCAGCTATGTCCTTGCAACGTTCCACCCAACCATAGGCCAGTGTGCTCCTTAATCTCTCAGCAACACTGCCACCCCCGAGCTGGGCATGATTCCCCAAGGAATAAGGAAACTAAGCAGGCTCACACATAGCCAAAGATATGTCAAGACTTACTCAAGACAACACAGTTGGGTTTATCAGACCAAGAGTATACAACAACACATAACCAAGCCAACAAGTTGGGTTTATTAGGTTATTAAAAGATGGAAGCACTGTCTGCTAAGCTAGTGGCTCATTGAAGAGTTAAGGATGTCTACACCAAAACTAGCTTGATTCCTAAGACATCCACACACACCCAATACAAGGAATCATTCCCTTCTCTGCTGCACAATCCCTCAGGCCATGACTTCCCTTCCAGTGCTATTCATGGGGTGTAGAAAAGAGAGCCAACCCTCTAGATCTGTCTATGAGGATCCTATAAACACTAGGTTTGTCAAGAAGACTCATTTCCACTCCTACACAGTCCAAAGACCAATCCACTATGCACACACAGCAAAACAACCAGCCCCGGGATTGAAAGGAAAACACCATAGACCAAATCTAGAATGACAAGAATGGTTAACGCACATCCCAGACTGGGAAATTGACTGCCAAGTTGTTTATGGCCCTATTGTGGCCAAAATGACCCAACACAACCTACATGAACCCAAATCGTGGGGGAAAGACAGCCACTAATCCTACGCATGCGTAGAGGAGAGCCACGGCCCAATCCGGAAGGGATGCAGACACAAACAGACTCCCGGTGTGAAGGGAAATTACCCACAGTAAAAATCATGGAAGGAAGAACACGACTGCCAGCCTGAGGTGAGGAAAACCAAACGAGCACCTGCATGAGGAAAAACTCCAAAACAAGAAAATCATGAAGGTAAGGCCGCTCTTCCTGTTCTCAGCATGAGTGCCAAAATGAAGAATGGGGAGGCTCGTGGTCTCTTCATGCCCATGAGGGTGAATGTGATCCCTGGTGGAGTGTACGTGTGGGAAAGGACTGACAGTCTTGCCACACACCACTGTCCATGCAATAACTACCCCAACTAACATCATAGGATTTAATTAGGTATTTGAAACAAGAATAAGACAAAAAGGTTGTTGAATGATACAATGGATAAAGGGTGAGTAAGACAAAAGATAGGTGACAACTAAATGGGTTTATCAATTGACACTTGGCTTTTCCCCAATGGCCTAACAGGTTAATTATTTCCCCCTCCTTATCCTTAGGAAAATATTGCCCTTTTCATTATGGTTGCATTGACATAGCTAGTTGTGGCTATTTTAATTAAAATGCATATTTACATGATGCCAAAATTATAATGTGTCGGATAGCATAATATACCATCAGGAACGATTTTGATTGCTGGAACATAAAAACGATAATCCATGGTGGGAATTTTTGTCGTATCTCCACACCACGATTAATTACAATATATGCATCATATACATTTAATACAAATGGGGTCAAAACTAGGGTGTTACATTCCCTTCCCCCTTCAATAGCACTGTGCTCAGTGCTTACAAAATTGAACAAAATGCTACACTGGTACCGCCTCAGTGTTCAGCAGAATTGAACAAAAATGGATGTGCCAATCGCATGGCATCCTCCAGCTCCCACATAGCCTCTTCAGGACCGTAGTGCTCCCATTGCACCTTTACCTGCCCTATGGCTCAGTTCCTGAGCATTGTGACCTTCCTGTCAAGGATGCACATTGGCTCGATTTGGAACTCTCCCTCGAGTTCCACCTGAATCACATCCCAATTTATCACATGGTTAGGATCATGTACATATTTTTTAAGCAAAGAAACATGAAAAACATTATGAGCTCTAGTGCTAGCAGGAAATGCAAGTCTATATGCAACTGACCCTATTCTTTCAAGCACTTCAAACGGCCCACAATATCTAGGTGACAACTTGGCACAACTTCCAAGCTTCAAGGAACTCTTCTTTGCCCTCACTCTAAGGTAAACATGATCCCCTACATTGAACTCTCTGTTCACCCTATGCTTATCTGCATAGCTTTTCTATCTGTCTTGGGTTGCTTTAAGATTATGCCTGATCTTTACAACCTCTTGATCCATCTCCTTGAGTAATTCTGGACCAGGCACAACCATGTTCACTGGATTATCCCAAGTCACTGGTTTCCTACACCTTCTGCCATACAAAGCTTCATACAGAATCATCCCTAAGGATTCTTACTGTCCATTATTATAAGCAAACTCTACCAAGTTTATATAATATTCCCACTTAGTTGGTTTATCCACCACATACATGTGAAGCATGTCTTCAAGCACTTGATTGACTCTCTCTGTCTGACCATTAGTCTGAGGATGGTATGCGGTGCTGAAGTTTAACTTTGTACCCAAATCTACAAACAACCCCTTCCAAAAATTGGAAGTGAACTTGACATCTCTATTAGAGAATATTTCCTTAGACAATCCATGCAATTTAAAAATCTCATTCATGAAGATCTTTGCAATGTCATCAATCTTATGCGTAGACTTAACCGGTATAAGATGTATTGCCTTTGTCAACTTATCTACCACGGCACTGATGGAATCATGTTGTCTCCAAGTCATTAGCAATCCTGTAATAAAATCCATGGAAATAACTTCCCATTTCCATTCTAGAACTAGAAAAGGCTGCAACAAAACTGTTGGGTGTTGATGCTCAACCTTTACTTGCTGACATTTCATGCACCTTGAAATATATTCAGCCATGTCATTTTTCATTCCTGAACAAAAGTACTACTTTCTGGATGTAGCAATTGTCTTCTAATATCCTGGGTGACCAGAATATGGAACTTGATGGATTTCATCCACAACGACTCTCCTCAACTCTGCTACATTTGGAATATAGATTCTACCTTTATAAGTAAGAAGTCCATCTTCTTCCAATTTATATCCCTCATACCTCTTCTCAAGACTTTGCTGCTACAATTTTTCTTTTACCTGCACATACATTTCATCTTCAACAGTATGACTAACAATCTGTTGCCTCAAATCTAATTGAAAAACACTAAGAGATGCCACATGCATTTCCTGCACCTTCCTGCTGAGCGCATCAGCTACCTTATTCTATTTTCCATTTATGTGCTTGATTTCAAAATCAAACTCGCATAAAAACTCCAGCCATATCGCTTGCCTAGCATTGAGAGTAGGTTGATCAAACAAATACTTCAAACCACAATGGTCTGTCCTTAGCTCAAATCTTCTACCCATCAAGTAATACCTCCACATCTTAAGAGCATGTATTATGACTGCAAGTTCTAGATCATGAGTGGCATAGTTCTTCTCATGTCCCTTCAACTTTCTTGACTCGTAACATATCACGTGGTTGTCTTGCATAAGGACTCCTCCAAGCCCTTGTCCGCATGCATCGGTACGCACCACAAAATCTTTCTCTAGGTCTGCAACTTTCAATACTGGTGCACTGGTGAGAATATTCTTCAACTGCTGGAATCTTTCTTCACACCTTGATTTCCATTCAAACTTTATCCCCTTCTTTTGCAAAGAATTGATGGCATGTGAAACTTTGGAGATTCCTTCAATGAATCTTCTGTAGTACCCTACAAGTCCCATAAAAGATCTTACATCTGTCACATTTCTTGGAGTAGTACAATTTATAATGGCTTCAATCTTTTCAGGGTCCACAGATATACCTTAATATGAGATCATGTGACCCAAATATTGAATTCTATCTCTATAGAGGTCACACTTGCTCAGCTTTGCATACAGTTGATGCTCCCTAAGCAATTGCAATGTCAATCTCAAATGATCTTCCTCATTCTTAAAATAAATAAGAATGTCATCAAGGAAAACAAAAACAAATTTGTCCAAACATCTGTTGAAGACACTATTCATAAGGCACATAAATGTAGCTGGTGCATTTGTGAGACCAAATGGTACTACTACAAACTCATAATGTCCATACATTGTTCTGAAGGTTGTCTTATGAATGTCTTCATCATTGATTCTCACCTGATGGTAACCAGACCTCAAGTCAATCTTGGAAAATACATTTGCTCCTCTCATTTGATCAAAGAGGTTATCTATTCTAGGAAAATCGTATTTTTTCTTCACAGTAACATTGTTCAGTTATCTGTAATCAATACACAACCTGAGTGTACCATCTTTCTTCTTTACAAATAGAACTAGTGCTCCCCAAGGAGACACACTCGGCCTGATATACTTCTTCTCCAACAACTCTTGCAGTTGCATCTTCCACTCTAGCATCTCTGGTGTACTCATTCTATAGGGTGTCTGGGACACTAGCGCTGCTCCTGGCACAAGGTCATCTATGAGATCAATGTCCCTCTTTGGAGGAAGCCCTGGAATCTCATCAGGAAACACATCCCTGAATTCCTGCAACACATGAAAGTCCTTCAACCCAGGAGTTTCATTCTCTGTTGCCTCCAAAATATGAGTTGCATACAACTGGCAACCTTTCCTACATAACTTCTTCAACTACATGGCTGAAATATTCCTCACAGAAATCACATTTGGAATGCCTCTTACAACTGTTGGGTTCCCTTCTTTATCCATGCACTCAAAAGTCTTATTGTAACAGTCAAGATTTACCCTGTGAGCTTCTAACCAATCCATTCCAATAAGAACATCATAGGAACCCAAGTGGTAGAACATCCAAATCTAACAAGTGACCAATCCATTCATGACCAATGGACATTTCTCTACCACTTCACTAATCGTTCTCTTAGTTCCAGTGGCTAGCTGAACTAACCAAGATTTTTTATGCTTTAGTTTCTTAAAAGCACAAATCTCCACTACTCTAGGAGTAATGTGATTGTGAGTAGAACCAGGGTCAATCAAAATAGAAACAAATTTCTCAACAATCTTACCTGCAACTTCAACCACAGTCACATTGGTGATCTGTATGGTGGTCCTCCAGTGCTACATAAATCCTCAGGACGGCCCTTGCTACTTGACCCAATGTTTCGGCTTCTTGAATGTTATAAGCTGGCCTTGTACTCTCATTCACGCATGGACAATTCCTACGCATGTGGGGCCTCCACATTTCCAACATTTGAGTGGTCCCATGTTTTTTTGTGGCTCTTTAGGCCTTTCTCCCATCACTTTGGCTGACTGTTTCTCAGCTTGTGATGTTGCTTCTGTTGATTCCTAAAGTTAGAATGTTTAAAACCTTTCTTCCTTTGGTCAGACTTCTCATTCTTTTTGTCCTTCCATGTCTTATGATAATCAGGCTTACCTTTGCTTTGCTCATAGCAATACTTAGCCTTCCTTATGGCTTCTTCAAGAGTTCTAGGTTCTTAAAACTTAATTTTGTCTCTGTAAGACTGAGGCAATCCACTCAAGAAACGTTGGATCTTCACTTTCTCATCTTTGATGTACTTGACATACCTCAATAGTTCCAAGAACTTATTTGCATACTCTTCCATAGTCTATTGTCCCAATCTTAGCTCATGGAATTCTTTAATCTTATCATCATATTACCTGTCAGAGAGGTACTTCTTCTTGAAATACTTCTTGAATTGTTTCCACACAATTCTTCTTTCATTCACCTTCTTTACTTGTCTGTGGTGTTCCCACCATATGGATGCTATTCCAATTAAGTTGAATATAGCTACCCTTGCTTTCATATTTCTAGAGTAGTCTTGAACTTGGAAATACTTCATCATCCTAAGAAGCCAAGCCTTAGTTTCTTAACCAGTATTGACCTCACCATTAAAAGTAGGAGGCATTGCCTTTTTGAATTCATCTTGTGAATTTTTCTTGTAACGTCTCCTCCTCTTATTCCTGTGAGATGGAGAGCTTGAATCCCCATTGGTTTTTTTAGAATTAGATGACCCACTGGTAGTCTATTCTGGAGTATTCCTTCTTTCCCTGGAAGCCTTTCAAGAAACATGGGACCTTTTACAGGAATCTCCCCTGGCGCTACTCCTGCTTCTTTCTAGATTAGCTGTCTGATGCCCAGAGTTTATCTGTCCCTGGATGTCTGTCAAACTCTGCATTATAGCTGCATTTATCTGATTTTGATCTTCTTGAGCCTTAAGCATCCTTTCATTGTCTTCTCTGCAACTTTACAAATCCACCGTTAGGATCTTCATGGTGGCTGCAAAATCTGAGGGAGTATCTTGAAATCTCCTCCCATTGGACTCTGTCTCATCATTCTCAACTCTAACATTTTCTTCCATGGCATCTTCCTCGAACTCAGAGGGGTCCTGTGCATCATTCATGTTGTCAATCCTCATCTTGGCCCAACCAAGAACAAATTTTTGAAAACTACTCTATGCATAATGTTGCCTATGAAGGTGACTATAATTCTACACAATGTGTTAATAAACACAACTGTTAACTGCATAACAATATCATGAGTTCATAATTACTTACTTGCATTTGGAAAATACTAGATTGACAACTTTGTGAAAACACAGAATTTTCTTTCCACCAAGAACGAATGTCTCAGGGGGACGACGGGGGTCAAGGGGGCTTGCCCCCTTGTGGCAGCACCCTCGGTTTTTTTTTTGTAAATATTTGATTTTCGCGCAATCTAGCGCATAAGATCGTTGCCATTTTCACCATTCAGCACCTCTAAATCCCATTAGAATCCTACTTTTCTACTGAAAATTCCCACTGAAAAACTCAGATTTTTATTTTTTTCTATTTGATCAGATCTCTTCCCAACAAATCATCCGATGTATCGGGTCGCTTGTTGACAACCCTTCCGACGCCTTATCAAGGGAGTCCTCATTTCTGTTCCGATGCCCTTTCGGATCAATATTTCTTTACCTTCCAATGCACATCGGGTCGATCTTCCTTTGTCTTCTGATGCACATCAAGTTGATCTTCCCCTATCATCCAACGCCATATTGGGTCGATCCTCATTTCCCTTCCGACGCCTCGAGTCGATCTTCTTTTCACTTCCGATGCGTCGGCTGCCTTCAAGTGAGCCTTGCCAACGCCTCGACTCCGCTTCAACGAATGTCTTTCGAGATGCCTAGGAGAGATTCGCATGAGAGACATTGAAAATTTATTCGAGATGCCTCGGAGACCTTCACTCGAGAGCCATCGAAAAAAAATTCCGAGATTTCCTATACTTAGAAAAAATTTCGAATTTTTCTTCTCATCTTCCTCTTTCTGTCGTCGTGCCGGCTCCTTTCCGGGGAGCCTTGCCGACAGCTTGACTCAGCCTAGCCCAGACCTTCGACTCCTCCCAACCGAGACCTTCGGCTCCTCCCAGCCGATACTTTCGATTCCTTCGGCTCCTCCTAGTAGATACCTTTAGTAAAATTTTGAAATTAGGAAATTTTCAAAATTTCTCTCTGCTTTGTTTATTTATTGGATGGACTCGGCTGAAGTCATCCGACGTATCGGATGGAATTCCACCTAAGTCATTTGACGTATCGGATGGACTTCAGCCTAAGTCATCTGATATTTTACATACTTAGAAAAAAAAATGAAATTTTCCTATCTTTCACATTTTTCCTCTACTGGGCAGAGGGAAACATACCTCTGTCACTGCTTATTCATGGCCCATTGAGGCCCATGCTGCAACAAAGCTCTGATACCACACTGTAACGTCTTCGACCCTCCGACAGGCGAAGAGGACACTACCGATGCTGCTATCTACCCGGGCAACTAGCCCCATATCCTTAAGGATATAAATGAAATGCGTTGAACTAAAACATGCATACATTATTACCATACAGTGGAAGAAAAGCCATACATTCAAGCATTTAGCATGTTCATCATTTTCAATAAACAACAAATACAATTGCAGATTTGAAATAGACAAGAATACTTATCTTATGAGGAAGCTCGTCCCGCAACCAGTTATGTCGCTGCAATGTTCCACCCAACCATAGGCCAGTGTGCTCCTTAATCTCTCAGCAACACTGTCACCCCCGAGCTGGGAATTATTCCTTAAGGAATAAGGAAACTAAGCAGGCTCACACATAGCCAAATATATGTCAAGACTCCATCAAACCAACACAGTTGGGTTTATTAGACCAAGAGTATACAACAACACATAACCAAGCCAACAATTTGGGTTTATCAGGTTATCAGGAGATGGAAGCACTGTCTGCAAAGCTAGTGGCTCTCGGAAGAGCTAAGGATGCCTACAACAGAACTAGCTTGACTCCTAAGACATCCACACACACCCAACACAAGAATC
Source organism: Pseudotsuga menziesii (assembly GCA_001517045.1). NCBI lineage: Eukaryota > Viridiplantae > Streptophyta > Pinopsida > Pinales > Pinaceae > Pseudotsuga > Pseudotsuga menziesii. The sequence continues at coordinate 960,204 of LPNX010900524.1, forward strand.
ATTTCCTTCTCTGTTGCACAGTCCCTCAAGCCATGAATTCCCTTCCAGTGCTATTCTGGGGGTGTAGAGAAGAGAGATATCCCTCTAGCTCTATCTATGAGGCTCATGTAAACACTAGGTTTATCAAGTAGAATCATTTCCACTCCTACACATGCCAAATACCAATCCACTGTGCACACAGCAAAATAACCAACCTTGGGATTGAAAGGAAAACACCACAAACCAAAGTCGGAATGACAAGAATGGTTAACGCACATCCTAGACTGGGAAATTGACTCCCAAGTTGTTTATGGCCCTATCATGGCCAAAACGACCCAACACAACCTACAGGAACCCAAATCGTGGGGAAAAGACAACCACTAATCCTAAGCCTGCGTAGAGGAGAGCCATGACCCAATCGGGAAGGGATGCAGACACAAACAGACTCCCAGTGTCAAGGGAATATTCCCATAGTAAAAATTCGTGGAAGGAAGAACACCACTACCTGCCTGAGGTGAGGAAAACCAAACGAGCACCTGCGTGAGGAAATACTCCAAAATAGGAAAATCATGAAGGTAAGGCCGCTCTTCCTGTTCTTTGCATGAGTGCCAAAATGAAGAATGGGGGGGTCCTGGTCTCTTCCTGCCCACGTGAGGGTGAATGAGATCCCTAGTGGAGTGTGCGTGTGGGCAAGGACTGACAGTCCTGCCACACACCACTGTCCATGCAATAATTGCCCCAACTAACATCAGAGGATTTAATTCGGTAGTTGAGACAAGAATAAGACAAAAAAGTTGTTGAATGATACGATGGATAAAGGGTGAGTAAGACAAAAGATAGGTGACAACTAAATGGGTTTATCAATTGACACTTGGCTTTTCCCCAATGGCCCCAAAGGTTAATTATTTCCCCCTCCTTATCCTTAGGAAAATCATGCCATTTCCATTATGGTTGCATTGACATAGTTGGTTGTGGGTATTTTAATTAAAATGCATATTTATATGATGCCAAAATTATAATGTGTTGGATAGCACGATATACCATCAGCAACAATTTTAATCGTCGGAACATAAAAACGATAATCCATGGTGGGAATTTTCATCGTATCTCCACATCACTATTAATTACAATACATACATCATATACATTTAATGCAAACGGGGTCAAAACCAGGGTGTTACAGGTTTATGTACCTGTAATAATTTTTACAAACTCATAGTTTGTATAAACAAACCGCAAGTAAATATTACATTAACAATCTTACAGAGTTAGCAATTACAGTAATACAAGAAGGGTAACGTACTGAACATAGTTTAATATTGTCTCCTTCAAAACAATATCCTCCAGATAAATCCCAACCAATATAATAAGGATTTATGTTTTATCAAAACTAATTTTCAAACTGGCTTGCACACCCAGGAACAACATGTTTAGGAAAAAGGCTCATGACCACGTTATCTATTAAGGAAAAACTTCATGAAATTATGTGCAACATATAAAAACTTCTTAAAATCAAACTCACTCGAAGTCTGTACATAAAGGCGGTTCCAGAAACAAAATTTTAACCATTTTATCGAAAACACGTAGAATGAGGAAAAACCTCACAGCCTTACACAGTAGCTAAAGCCACGATTCTTCTTACCAAGATATCTTACCAATCCCTTACAGGACTTACAGTAATGAAGGAGTTCACTTAAACACAGTCATTCACAAATCCCCATGGACAACGCACACCTTTAAAAATAATAATTGTGGAAAATACTAAAAACCTAGAGTTCTCCAAATCAAAATTGAGAACAAAGGAAACACCTATTACACGGAAGTACCACGACAACTAGAGCCACGCAAGGAGAGAACCATGATAGTACAAGTTTGAAGTACTTCGTCGCCATTCTGGTCTCCACTACCTTCTAGGGTCGCGCCTACGACATTACAATAACCAAGAAAAGCGTTAAAAATATGGGGATAAAAGAATAGAAATCCTTGTAATTAAATAATTGTCACTAACAAACTATGTAGGAGACTTACCAAGCAATGGGTTTGAAATCGGAAATATCTAGTTATTGCAAAGCAAAAGTAGAAGAACCTCATTTGTAAGCAAGCTGAGCTTGGGCAGATTTACGTGATCAAAGTTTAAGGCCTCGCCATTTCTTTGGATGTTTTGAAAAACATATTCGCAGAGCCATAGCAGCTACGAGTTGAGGGCAGATGGAAATAACGAAGAATGCCATACATCCAGACCATCAAAAGGGTTGGCATGTTTGTCAAAATACATTAAAACCCTTAGGGTTCTATGCCCATACCTTGCCAACAACTGGAGAGGTTTTGGTAATCGTGAGGCATAAAATCCTTGTATTGTCTTTACATTAGATTTGCATTTAAGTTGAATGACAAAAGTCATATCAAACCAACTGTGGGATATCATGGTCGCCATCTTGGAGTTTGGTGAAAGTTTGTATAGTTTATATCCACTTCAAAGAATTTCCCTGCAACCAAGTGTAAGAAGAGGGTGGACCCTTAGCATCTTATGTTGTTAGACTTTAAGCTAATAAAGAAAAGTAAAATTTATAAACATCTTGGTATGGGTCTCTAAAGAATAGATTTAAAGCCCGAGTCAAACCTTAGGTTCGTCTTGTCTCACTTCTTAAGTTTGGGTTGTATCTAAAGGGTATGGTCGAGGCATCCCAATACATGCACATCATAGACAAGGAGATTCATGCTTTAGTCATAATTGACTAAGTAAGACCATAAACCTTTCTTTGTGCAACTCCTGGTTGACTCAAACAACAACCGCACCAAATTACCTTACAACAACAAGGTATATCTAGTTAGTTTTCATAATCACAAAGTAATGACATGAGGACATAACACTAAACCAGTTAGCTAATGATATCTTAAAGCTTGACAACAGGGATAGATGATAAAGAGAAGTTTGACTAGTAACAACACTCTAAGTATTGTCTAGTAAAATTGTATTACTACATGCAGTAAAAGAATTTATTTTTTTACGTTTTAGGGGATGTTACAGATTCAATGGCATGGGAATGCAAGGGTTTCACATATGAATTTCTTGGATTTCGACACACAGAGCATAGAGATATGAAATTACAGAGTAACACATCATATGTTGTTGTAACAACATCATCCAACTCATAGAAGAGGCCTCATACAAATCTGGTATAAAACTACTTCAAGATTGAAGCCAAAATCCATGAAAACTAGTGATACAATGGCATGAGAATGCAAGCTTTTCACACAGGAGTTTCTTGGATTTCAAGTTGAATGGAATATGTACATGAAAGTACAGAGTCTTACATAATATATGGCTTCCCCAACATCATAAAACTCATATAAAATTCCTCATACAAATATGATATAAAACCACTTCAAGATTGAAGCCAAATCCATGAAACGCTTGCATGGAAAATGCAAGTTTTTCATACATGTATTTTTGATATTTCGACATATAGAGCATATGGATATGAAATTATAGAGCCATACATAATATACCCAAGCTTGGGCATCAAATATCACCAACAAAGTGCAAGCACCACCCCAACAAGTGCGCCATCAACATGAGAGTGTGGGGGAATGGAGAAGAAGAAATGAGACAATAGGGAGATAGATGAGAATTCTATTGTATGGACCTTCAACCTCCAACTAAAATTCCTTCATTAAGCTCCAATGAGAGGTTTGAATGGCCTCTCCATCAACCAACTTGGAAAGGATTCCATCTCCCTCGAATTTGGTTCACAAGCAAGGAGAATGAACACTCACCGTGCAATGGACAAGGAAAAGCTCTCCAAAACGCCAAAGACCAATTAATAAATGATCAAAAGCTATTCACATTCCTCATGACACCCTTTTATTAATTTCATGAGGCCTCCTAAGGTCTAATTTCCCTCCATGGAATTCCTCTAACTCATCTTAGTTGTTTAGTAACTCTCATGCCACGTGTCTTCCTCTTCATTCTCCAGTTCTTTACCCAATTCAAATGGCTACCTCTAACTCCCAAATTCAACCTCTTGGTGGACATTTTTATCCATTTCATGTCATATTTGTCATATGTCTGCAATCAGGTCTAAATTTGTCATACTTTTCATAGAATCTTTCATCATTTGTTGTCATAGAGTGCATGGAATTTCCTTCGTGGCACACCCCGTCTTCTAGTCACTTCCTTTTCCATGAGAGTTACTCTCCTTTACCTATTCAAATTCCTTGGCTCATTATATGGTATGTGATACCACATAACCCTCCAATAATGTTACATTACCCTTGTGTTCGAATTTGGATGAAGATCATGCCAAGTGTGTGGGAAATATATTCATCCAAAGACTCCACAAGCTTTCGAGTGTCTCCATGAACCCATGCCACCTTATTTTCTTAGCATTTATCATTTATGCGACCCATTTAAATGTGAATATGGTAAATTAAAGTTCTTTTGGGTCCCATAGCCCCTGATTACAAAATTTGTGTCTCCACCTCAACCTAGGGAATTAGTAGGTTGGTGGAACATTATTTGCAAGTAATTTTATTTGGTAGTCAAATTGGGGAGATTGCATACCACATCTTTTTACACCATCCCTAGTAGCACAAATATTTATGAATCAAATTTTAAGCTCCAAGGCATGTTTACTTCTATTGAATATGATCGAGACCCTACCTATCGAAGCAATTTCTAACAAGAGTTGTTTAAGTTTTAAAGTACCCAGTTAAATCTTAACACGTGCTATCACCACAAATAGAGAGTCGAGCAAAAGTGATCAATAACTACGTGAAAACCTACTTGCAATGCTTTGCATCGGACAAGCTACACCACTAAGCCCAATGGCACTCTTTGGTTAAGTGGTGGTATAATCCCACTTATTATGGCTCCACAAAAATGACACCATATGAAATAGTGTTACCCAAAAGTCCTCGTCTTTTATTTCTTATTTGCCAAACATCTCCAATGTTCCAAGTTGTGGACAACACACTCTGCACCAAAGCGACTATATTTTAAATCCCCAAGTACAATCTAGTTATGGCTCATAACAAAAACAAACTGCAATGAAATCCACATTGCACCAAGCATTCCTTTGAAGTGGGGGATAAATTATTTATTTGACTCAACCTTGTAAACAAATATCCCTCATCATCTCCACTAGAAGCTCACTTTGGAGTTCTATGGACCATATACAATCTTCCATTGCATTGTACAAGTGGCTTATAAGCTCACTCTACTTAATCATTACACAATCTAGCGAGTAAAATCTCATGCCTCAGAAAAGCGGTGGATTCTAATTGTGCAATACATGCATAGTACTAATATTAGCTGAAGAAAGCTCTATTCAACTTCGACCAACAACAATCTTGGCTTCCAAAAAACTATTGCACAAATGCACAATCAAAAAAGTTTTGACCTCGTTGAAAAATATAAAACCAAAAGATATCACTTGAAAACCAACAAAGATTTTACAACAATTTCTACACAGAGAACATTGTGGACAACACTACTTTTGAAGGAGGGGCATGTTAAAGACCTACCCTAACCCTCTTACTTGAGTTAATGAGCACAACATTACTTTTGAAGGGAGGCATGTTAACCTTCTTACTTTAAGAGATAATGAGCACAACAATACTTTTGAAGGGAGGCATGTTAACCTTCTTACTTTAAGAGTTAATTAGCACAACAATACTTTTGAAGGAGGCATGTTAAGGACCTACCCTAGCCCTCTTACTTTAGGAGCTAATCTAACAATGTATACAGCCAGCTCTTTAGAATAAAGCACAATGGATAATAATCAATAATCAATGTGAAAAGAGTCCTATTAATTGAGACTACTAGAAAATTAATATTTATTAATTTTATTTTTTTCTATTTATTAATTTTATTTAATCAATTAAGATTTAATTTTTTCTATTTATTAATTTTATTTGATCATATCAAGTGATTAAGATTTAGATCTCAAAAACCTATTTAAAAAGCTATAAAAACATGAATAATTTTGTCAAAGTTATTTTATCAAAGCTCAACACTACTTCCATATTTCAATATCATAATATAATATATATTTATATTTGCTTATTCTTTCTGTTCTATTACCTTGACCTATAAGATTGAAACTACTTCCATATTTCAATATCATAATATAATATATATATCTATTGCTTATTCTCTCTGTTCGATTACTTTGAACTATAATTATGACATTATCCATATATGTTTATCTTGCTACTGCACTAATTAAAGCTCCCTCTTCAAAATGGTTTATAGATCTACAAAGAATTTCACCGAACACTAAACCAAAAAAGCATTATGCCATATGTCACAAAATAAAAGATAACGCTCCCTCTTCAAAATGGTTTTTGGGTCTACAAAAAGTTTTACATGTGTATGCTAGATCCCAAAAAGAAAATATTATGCCATATCAATCCAACAAACTTTAACATACACAAAAGTTTTACATGGTGTTATAAAGAAAGAATTATGCCGTATCAACCCAGCAAATAAACCAAATAAAGAAGATTTTACATTATATTCATTCCGATAAGGCGGGTAATTAATAGCGCTAATAATAGTGGTCGTGAAGCAAAGCATTTCACCTGATTATACGAGTAGGCATTTCCCCGTATGAATTGGGCATTGAGCTACTCACGTTGAACTTAATCCATTCCTTGTCAGGGCAAGGTTAATACAAGTTTTTTTATTAGTGATCGTGAAGCAAAGCATTTCACCTGATTATACGAGTAGGCATTTCCCCGTATGAATTGGGCATTGAGCTACTCACGTTGAACTTAATCCATTCCTTATCAGGGCAAGGTTAATACAAGTATTTTTTTCAGATGAAAAGATTCTGATCTTGATATATAATGATAAATAACAATTTCCATTTCTTATTTCCAGCAGTAGATACACCACTTCTTCGATAAAGTTCGATTCTTATTTCCAAGGTCTTGAATGAAGTTCCGTCTGCTTCTTATCTCTTGTACTGGTTGCCATCTACACTGCTCCTGTACTGGTTGCCATCTACATATTACTGCATGATATACATAGATTTATGATATATATAGATTTGAATACATGATATATATATTTGAATAACAGAGGTTATAGCCAACAACTTCAATTTCTGCAGACAGATTTATTTTCATAAGATAAAAATCTACACATTTATGCTATTCTAATATAGCGATCAGTGCATGATATATATAGATTTGAATACATGATATATATATTTGAATGACACAGGTTATAGCCAACAAGTTCAATTTCTTCAGACAGATTTATTTTCATAAGATAAAAATCTACACATTTACATACTATATTTTGTAAATAAAACTCAGTGGACAAAGATTTCTGAGGGCAATTCCAGCTTTTAATTTGAAAGATCATACAAAGATTTCTATGGCAGCAATAGAGCTTTTAATTTCACAGAGATGATAAATAACAATTTCCAGCAGAGTAGATACACCACTTCTTCGATAAAGTTCGATTCTTATTTCCAGCGGTAGTTACACCAGGTCTTGAATGAAGTTCCGTCTGCTTCTTATTTCTTGTACTGGGAGCAATGTAATGGTTGCCATCTACATTGCTCCTGTACTGGTTGCCATCTACATATTACTGCATGATATATATAGATTTGAATACATGATATATATATTTGAATGACAGAGGTTATAGCCAACAACTTAAGTTTCTGCAGACAGATTTATTTTCATAAGATAAAAATCTACACATTTATGCTCTTCTATAGCGATCAGTGCATGATATATATAGATTTGAATACATGATATATATATTTGAATGACAGAGGTTATAGCCAACAACTTCAATTTCTTCAGAAAGATTTATTTTCATAAGATAAAAATCTACACATTTACATACTATATTTTGTAAATAAAACTAAAACTCAGTGGACAAAGATTTCTAAAGGCAATTCCAGCTTTAAATTTGAAAGATCATACAAAGATTTCTATGGCAGCAATAGAGCTTTTAATTTGACAGAGATGCTTCATAATGATAAATAACAATTTCCATTTCTTATTTCCAGCAGTAGATGAACCACTTCTTCGATAAAATTGGATTCCTATTTCCAGCGGTAGTTACACCAGGTCTTGAATGAAGTTCCGTCTGCTTCTTTTCTCTTGTACTGGTTGCCATCTACACTGCTCCCGTACTGGTTGCCATCTACATATTACTGCATGATATATATAGATTTGAATACATGATATATATATTTGAATGACAGAGGTTATAGCCAACAACTTCAATTTCTGCAGACAGATTTATTTTCATAAGATAAAAATCTACACATTTATGCTATTCTAATATAGCCATCATGATTATAAAAAACTCATCTTCCGGCCACTTTAGTTGAAAGATTCAGTGCTGGGGCTGTCCAAGCTCTGATACCATGTTAAAAAATCATGAGCACCAAGATTATAAAGAAATAGGAAAAACTTAACAAGTAATTTTATTAATTTGAGTGTGCAACTTTCATACTGAAGTTAGCACTTAATTATTTCATTACAATACATTGACTAACAGTTGCATAACTATAATTTATCACAACGGTACCATAACCGTTTACTTACAAACTAAATTGTAAGTGCTAATCTTCAACAGATCAGAGTGTTTACAGATGGACACATATATCAGTCAATACCAAGAGCACAAAGAGAAACCAGAGATGCTTATCCAGAGATGACCACCCCTCATGCTAAAAGATCTTAAAGAGATAACTGGAACATAGTGCCCAAAAGAGGAGTCTAAGCTGCAAACAACCACTCATACAAATTGTGTCATAAATTTCCGAAAAGGAGCATAGACCAGAGGCCAAAACAAAAGCATCATCTGCTTTTTGGTTGTGCTCTCTGTAGAGATGTGAACAATGTCTAAACTGGAAATTTGAATCATAAATTTCTGAAAAGGAGCATAGACCAGAGGCCAAAACAAAAACATCATCTGCTTTCTGGCTGTGCTCTCTATAAACATCAACAATGTCTAAACCAAAAAAACTCAGAATCAAAGACCTGAAATTATCACACCAATGATTCAGATTCAGATTAATAGAAGATAATCGACCACAAGGAGAGCCAATAAATGATGTCAAATCAATAGAAGATAATCGACGACAAGAAGAGCCAATAAATGATATAATAGTACTCGACCCTGGGGGGAAGACTGTATTAACTTCCTTTCCCAAATATAGATGTAAGAGCAATCTTTAACCCACTCACAAACAGTTCTACATGGTATTCTGAAAAAGGTATTATGCCGTACCCAGCAATAAAGAAGGTATTACATGGTATTCTTATACGCCATATCAACCCAGCATACTTTAAAAAACCAAGAAAAAAAAACTTAAAATCGTATTGTAAATAATAAAGTATTATGCCACATATCAACTCAACATTCTTTAACCAAATAGAGAAGACTTTTGCAGTGTATTCTAAAAAAAAATACTATGCCATACCATATCAACCTAGCTTACTTTAACCAAATAAAAAGAGTTTTACTTCAACCAAATAAAAAGAGTTTTACATCGTCTTGTAGAGAAACAATCTTTAATCTAACATTGTATGTGCTTAAAATTATGCCATATCATATCAACCCAGCTTACTTTAAGCAAATAAATATCATGCCATACCATATCAACTAAATATACTTCATAACCCCAAACAAAACAAAAAGTCTAACATTATGCCATATATCAACCCAGCATTCTTTGGGTAACAAAGAGCTTACATTGAAACTCAAGCAATATGCTTGCATATTTAACCAAATAACAAAGAGCTTCACATTGTTTTCTAAAGAAAATATCATGCCATACCATATCAACTAAATATACTTTATAACCCCAATCAAAACAAAAGGTCGAGCGTTATGCCATATATCAACCCAGCATTCTTTGGGTAACAAAGAGTTTACATTGTATTCTGACGAAAATATTATGCCATAATATATCAACCCAACTTACTTTAACCAAATAAAAATTGTATGGTAGATAATAAAGTATATGCCATATCCACCAAATAAAGTATATGCCATATCAACCAAATAAAGTATTATGCCATATTATATCAATCCAGCTTACTTTAAGCAAATAAAAATAAAGCATTATGCCATATCAACCAGCAAACTTTAGCTAAATAACAAAGTGTTAATACATGGTATTCCAAAGAAGAAAATATCATACCATACAACCCCAGAAAACTTCAGCGACATAAATTATGATGCAAAACTTCCATAAAACACAACCAACCAACACGTAAAAGTAACTAAAGATTACGCTTTCATTTTCGTGAAATGATACCATCTTTCAAAGTTGATATTTCTCTCGAAATGAAAAAGCAATTGAAGATGAGCTTCATTTTACATGAATCTAAGACTGTTTTACAAATAAATTATGATGCAAAATAACATAAAACACAAGCTCGCACTGAAAAAATTGATATTCGTGAACTGACACGTTAATATAGTATTAATTTGCTTAATTTGCCTTCTTAAGGCCAACTAATAATAACCTAAGAATCCAAAACAAATTTAAAAACAAGGGCATTTCCTTCTCTTCAAAAATTGGAAAGGAATAAGATCCTAAAATTGGAATGAAAAAGTGCCAAATGTCGAGAAAATATATCACCGCCTAATCAAACACCAGATTAACGGTCGCGATAACAATAAAAATAGCCAGTTAGCCAGTGCTTTTAAGATGCAACTGAATCAACTTACTTCAAGGTAAAGAAAATATGAATTACAAGTCGATTATTTGGATTTACCATAATGAGAAGTTCACAGCAGATTTCAAATATTCACTCCTTTTTGGTTCAGTTATATGATGGAGAGTCTTACAAGATATGATGCAGTGCATACAGACACCCAAACATGCAGAAAAGTCTTGGAACCTACCGTTGATCTTTAATTTAAAGGCAGAGAAATAGATATACACTGGGGTAAAGGCTTGGAGGATGTCTCGCATCTTGATAATTCATATAACCGAGGCACCCTCGAAGCTGAGAAAAGTAGACACCTGATGCACGTCAACCAGTCATATATTAAAGACAGCAAAACTGTAAAGGAAAGGGGATGGTAGTATTGAAGACAGCGAAACTGTAACGGAAAGGGGATAGTTTCTACTTGCATGTATACTTCGCTGGGTGTTCGTTTTATCTATAAACATGGGATAAAATTTATCTTTGACTATTAAATACTTGAGCTGCTCTGTTAAAATACTGAAAGCTAAGAAAGCAGGAGGATTTACAAAAGTCTTGGGTTCTTAACAAGGAGTACCAAACCACTACGAGTTATATTCTGTTCAGTATTCATTAACATGCCCATTTCATACACTCATCTAACTGCATAAAAATTTCACAACAAAACAAAATTTATCTTTAACTAAATAATACCAGTAAGCTCTTTCCCATCCATTGAAGTGGGACCAACCCCACTGCTATAACTCAGAGTAAATTAATATTCTGATTCGTCCAAATATCCTACCAACGAGCACCACACGCATATTAAGTTCAAAAATACTGACTGTCCTCTAAAACTAAAGATCCTTAAAATAGAAGTTTTCCTTAAGTTCAAAAATACTGACTGTCCTCTAAAACTAAAGATCCTTAAAATATAAGTTTTCCATCTAACCTGATCAAACCCTCTGGGGATTATGAATATTGGCTTTTGTTCGACCAATTGCCGAGGCATAAATAGATGATCAAAAAAGAAACAATCAATTTTACCACTTCCAATCCTTCGGCAATTTGCATGTACCAAAGTTTATACATGCCAGTTTTATTCACGCTGTTACAAAAATGACTTCCAAGTTTCTCCGCAATTTGCACCCATCTGGTAACTCGCCCATTGAATTACAAACCTGCTTAGTTCAATCCAAACAAATGTAAGCAAAGACTTCAAATTTGCAAACAACCTCAGATCTAGGATATCCCTACGTTGAGTCTTACACCACTTAATAAATCAAAGTTATATTGCATGTTTACCTGAGGCATAACAAAAGACTAGAAAGCTGTAATCATTCAGTTACTTGACCGTCTGTGTCTGAATCCACCTCTAGTGGAGTCATAATAAGATCATTCAGTTCTATGAAATCTCCATCTGAAACATCGAGAAATAAATCATGTTGAGCTGGTAATGACGAACAGAATCTTGAATTATCTCCCTCCACTACCAAAGTATCTTGGAAATGCCAGATGCCATCATCATCTTTATTGCAATCCTGCATAGGTTTTTGTTCATCAGCAGATGTACCTTTCTCCAGATTCGTGTCTACGAACTGCTGTGGCTGCATCAACCATACAAGCTAATCTTTTCACTGGAAATGATAAAAGCGTAAATCCTTTTCTTGGCAAAGAAGGAAAAGGCAGCAAAATATTTTCTTCACTAGACAGTTCTAAGTAAATTTCAAGTCGTACTCAATTATCCTATACATAAACTTAGTAAAAATTTTGCATTGATTGATGTGTCAAACAAAAATATACAGGCCACGTTGATACTCTGGGATTCAAATTTGGTAGCATTCATTATGCCTGACATCTAGAAGAGGCCAGCAAGATAATAGATTTGTCATTCGCCTTTTCAAAAGAGAGCATTCTTCAACATAATCAATGTCAATACTGTATGAGGAACCATACTTCACAGTCTCACCTCTCAGTATACCGGGTATCCTAGTCCTGATTTTGCAGCCAAATATCATTTCTAATTTCAACAGTGAAACGGCTGAATTTACCTGAGTAGAAAAAACAGACTGTGCGATTCGTCCATTTTCTTTGCTATACAGTTTTGGATCATCAGAATCAGTGACCACTAAATTCCCTTGAAGAGCAGGAACCTCTTTCATAACCTGACCTTGAAGCGTGCCATCTGGTATAATGTTGACATCATTTGTAGTTTGTGCAATATTATGTATATCCAATGAAGCCATTTTACCATGCTCTCCATCAGGGTATCCAGTCTCTTCGACTTGAGAAGATGCCGCACAACAGTGTTTACATTTTTTGGGAATGTTCTTTTGGAACACTTTACAAAGAACATATGATTGCTGCAAAGACGAGTGAATTTTTTTTGTTGAGATATCTTGCTGGTCAAAATAGACTACGCAATTTAAAACCATAAGGAACAGATAAGAAATAACAATTCAACTAAGAGGCCTGTTCTTTTGGAAGACTTTACAAAGTACATATCATTGCCAAAGAAAAGTGAATTTTTTTTTGAAGTTATCTTGCTTGTCAAAATAGACTACGCAATTTAAAACCATAAAGAACAGATAAGGAATAACAATTCAACTAAGAGAACACATCTAATGATTACTGCACGCCTACGAATATCTAGTAGATAAACAAAAATAAGAGTAAAATTCTTTCCCATTAAAAAAGAAAAGCATTTTGGCAGGTAAACAATGAAGGCCAAGAAGCTTAATTAGAGATACATGCCCACCGACCCTAAAATATTAACTGAAAAAAGCCAATTAAATATAAATCACTCCTGCAAAATATAGAACTGCCCTTGCCTGCACTGGATTGGAGCTAGTACTGTTGCAATCATCAAGAATGTACTCGTGCATCCGCCAATTGGTTTTTTTCTCATGATGAGCACACCCTCTGTAGAAAACTAAAGTCTTTTTGATCCCTAATATTTTAGAGCTTGCAGATATAGTTCGGTCTTCTCCAGTGACCTTCCAGTAACCCACTGTGGTAGCTCTAATTTTTCTCGATCCACTGGAACATTCCCCCTTTTTAGGGCTTCCACTGGAACATTCCCCCTTTCTGGGGCTGAAGAAATACCCTTTCAAGTATCTTCCATTCCGGCCTGGCTTGACTGCATCCATAAAGGAAAATGTCAGACGAATCAAAAATGCAGGCCATCAACATATTTGAATATAAATCTTAAGTTTTAACAAGCATGATGATACACACTTGGTAACCATGCAAACATTCCTTTCTATTGTTAAACGTAAAAGAAGTTAGCAAGCCTAGCCCATCCCATTCAACTATCAGGGAATTATCAGTGTTCAGTATGCTAAAAGGAAAATGTGTATGAAAGTACCAGGCAAATCCCATGGCTCGCACTCGTATGGATCGGCCTCTGAAATGACATTGCAAGGTTGAGGCCACCCATATACTTTGCTTTTTAAATAATGGGTGAACAATACTTCATCAGTTGGGTGAAAACAAAATCCAGGTGGCTGAGAAAAGTGCCCCATCACAGAAACCACGGGGATATTCCAGCTAAGATAACCTTTCTTTGGCCTGGTATGCTCCTGCTAACTTCCCGAATGAACAAATGGTGATATTTTCAAAACAATGGAAGTTCAATAGCGTAACCACTTAGTCCAATGCAAACAACGAAATATAAGAATCAACCAATGTAACAGAAATCTCCCTACTAGAAGCCCTTTTTCACATATTGGGCGTCGCTCTAAACAATGTGTTTGAAGCCAATTGGGGCCTGGTGACAAAATCATTCAAATGAACAAAAATTTTAATCCGCCAAAACAATAGCTGCTCACAATGAGAACAAGTAGAATTGATCTAATGATTACCATAATACCAGGTTCTTTCAACTACATCCTTTTCAAGTACCATATGAACAAAAACACTCTGCCCTCAAAACGAAGAATAAGAACCCACTTCCCACAACTCCCCAATTTTCACAGCTCGATTAAAATACCTCTTAAATAAAAACAGAACTGACAACACCCAGAGGCCTCTTCCAATAACAACAGGAGGCTCCAGGCGCTAATATAAATAACAGCACGTATCCTTTAACGAGCTCTGTTCAATGCACCACAGCGTGCCTCCACAGAACATACAACAATGCTCCACAAGGGGAAAGCCTCTGCCACGCTTTCGGTGATGCTTCCTTGACATGGAATCCCTATAACAAAAACCCTAAAATTCAGCATAAAAATCCTAAACCTTCAAAATCTAGGAGATACACATGAACAAAAAAGAACTAAACCTTCAAAACCACCAATAGAAATAAACACAAGCCCAAAAAGTATCCATAACCATAAAAAACATCAAGGCTCCAAAACTTTTCATACGCATAACAATAAAAACCCTAAGCCTTCAAAAACCTCTGATATGCATAAACCCCCGAAACCGTAACACCTGGAAAACTCTAAAGAGCAAAAATTGCAGGTATTAAAACCTTCTCTAAACATAAGGCTGGATATACCTCGGAATAAAGAAGACATTTTTTACAAATATTCAACTGTATTACGTGGGTAGTACAATAAATTGAGCATAACAGGCTATGCTGTAACAAAATCATATATAGACCAAACAAAAATACAAAGAGACAAAAAAATTCCTGGCAAAGATACTGGCATCAACGGGAGAAAAGTATGCCATCCAAATGGAAGAATAAAAACCTAGAATCTACCTGCCGAGGATGGTGTCCCTGCTAGAAACTAGATCCTGCTCGCTCGGCGCTTTAAGTATCCATAGCTAGCAGGAGTGAATCTATTGTTCACCCGGCGTGATGTATATATATGCGTCTAACTTCACCCTGGTCGGAACCTAACTCTAGTCAAATTACAGCTTGCATGCTACGCTTTCTTATTTTCAGGAATTTTTTATTCTCAAAGCTTGCTCAGCTTCGTCGTAATTGTTGGAGATGTTTTGAGTGAGATATTTCTCAGATAGACATTTCAAGTGTGTTTTACCTAGCATGCTTTTCTAGTTTGGCATGTAAGATGTTTTACGGGATACATATTTGGGTGAATTTTAGTATGGAATTCACTTATCATTAGGGTAGGATTTTTTACTTTTATGATAATTGAATGGATCATTGTGTTTTAGTTAATCATTTTCTCATTGTTAGGCTTGA
The DNA here is from genome assembly GCA_001517045.1 of Pseudotsuga menziesii. NCBI lineage: Eukaryota > Viridiplantae > Streptophyta > Pinopsida > Pinales > Pinaceae > Pseudotsuga > Pseudotsuga menziesii. The sequence goes on from LPNX010900524.1 coordinate 976,012, forward strand.
AAATTTTATTATCATGATGAATCAAAGAAATATTCAAATTTTTACACAATCTAGTTACTGTAAATGTGTGGCTAATGTGTTTATGTTTGAGTTATCTGTTAGAGTAGAAAATTTTACTTTGATGATGAGTAAATGAATCGCTCAAACTTTGTTGCTACACAGTAAACATTAGTCAATACTAGAAATGTGTATCATTTAAGCTCACTTATTGTTATCAGAGGAGAATGTGTTTGAGTTAACTATCAGAGTAGAAAATTGAGTGAATGAAAATGGATCACTCAAAATTGTTCATTACACAGTAAACATACTGGAAATGTGTAGTGTTTACCCTTTCACTCATTTATTTACCCGAAGACGATGTATTTGAGTTAACTATTCACTCATTAATTAGAGTAGAAAATTTTACTTCGATAACGAGTGAATGAATCCCTCAAACTTTTACTTTGATGATGAGTGAATGAATCTCTTTCACTCATTAATTAGAGTAGAAAATTTTACTTCGATAACAAGTGAATGAATCCCTCAAACTTTTACTTTGATGATGAGTGAATGAATCTCTCAAACTTGTTCGTTAGTAAACACTAATCGATACTGTAAACACTAATCAATATTGGAAATGCCTATCGTTTAACCACTCACTCATTTACGAGAAGACAATGTATGTATTTGAGTTAACTATTCATTCATGTGTTAGAATAGAAAATTTGACTTTGATGATGAGTGAATGAATCCCTCAAACTTTTACTTTGATGACGAGTGAATAAATCACTCAAACTTGTGCTTTGATGATGAGTGAATGAATCTCTCAAACTTTTACTTTGATGATGAGTAAATAAATCACTCAAACTTGTGCGTTAGTAAACACTAATCAATAAAAAATGAATACATTGTGGCTCAAAGAAACCTAGCTTCCATTCTCAAAAGCATAACACTTTATTTCAAAATATTTTCTATATACAATTTTTTTAATTATAACGAGCTATTCAAATTAGTCTGCTATAAAATTTAAATAATAAACATTGGTAGGTATTACAAATGTGTTTGAGCTAACTATTCACTATTTTGCTTTGATGACAAATGAATCGCTCAAACTTGTTCGTTACACATTAAACACTATTCAATATTGGAAATGTGTATCGCTCATTGTTACCAGAATACAATGTGTTTGAGTTAACTATTCACACATATTTTAGAGTAGAAAATTTTACTTTTGATTATGAGTGAATGAATCCCTCAAAATTTACTTTTGCTTTGAAGATGAGTGAATAAATCACTGAAACTTGTTCCTCCACTGCTCAAAAGTGAAAATGATATACAAATGTGTAATGAGCTCAAACTTGTTCGTTACACATTAAACACTATTCAATATTGGAAATGTGTATCATTTAACTATTCACTCATTGCTACGAGAAGACAATGAGTTTGAGTTAACTATTCACGCATATTTTACAGTAGAAAATTTTACTTTTGATGACAAGTGAATGAATCCCTCAAAATTTACTTTTGAGTGAATAAATCACTGAAACTTGTTCGTACACTACTCAATAGAGAAAATGATATACAAATGTCTTTGAGCTAACTATTCACTATTTTGTTTTGATGACGAATGAATCCCTCAAACTTGTTCGTTACACATTAAACACTATTCAACATTGGAAATGTGTATCATTTAACCATTTACTCATTGTTACCAAAAGACAATGTGTTTGAGTTAACTATTCACGCATATTTTAGAGTAGAAAATTTTACTTTTGATGATGCGTGAATGAATCCCTCAAAAATTACTTTTGCTTTGATGATGAGTAAATAAATCACTGAAATTTATCAATACACTACTCAATAGTGAAAATGCTTATCATTTAACCATTCACTTATTGTTACTAGAAATGAATGAATCGCGTATAAAAAGTGAATACACTATGAGTTAAAAAAACCCTTCACCTATTCTCAAAAACATAACACCTATATTTCAAAAAAAATGGCTTACCCATTCAACAATATGTTTAATTGTAAAAATAAGTAATACCCTTCACCAATTCTCAAAAAAATACCACCCATATTTAAAAAATAATGGCTTACCCATTCAAAATAAAATTTTAAATTATAAATGTGTTTAACGATTCCTATTTATAATAAGAAGAGAATAAAAGATGAACTTGTTGATTAATAAATTTTACAAATCAAATAAAGTTTACAAAATTAACATTAATTTTAAAAAAATATTGTGTTTATTTCAAAAAAATATCTTAATCATTTTATAATAAAAATAAAAACGTTTATTTTCTTATTAAATTTTTTAATATTTTTATTGTACTTCGAATGGAAAACATAAAACTGTAATCATTTTATATTAAAAAACAATTTAATATATTAATTTGAAAATCTACTCTATAATTTTTAAGAAAATTTATTATTTATCCTAATAAAATAGTTAAATAATCATATATTTAATTTTTATATTTATATTTAATTATATTTTTAAAAAAATATTTTATTAAAATAATTCAAAACCTTTGGCTAACAATGTAACCAGTAATATATATACATTGCAAAATGTTTAATACTTTACTATGTATTTAGTAAAATATGTGTTTCGCAAAAATAATTAAAACCTTGAACTTATAGGGAGATGCAATATCCAACATGAATTAAAATAGTTAAACCCATAAACTTAGAATTTGAAGTTAACATTTTAGGACCATATCCAAAATATAGCTTTAAAGTGATTAAAACCCTACACATGAAATATAAAGTTAGTATTTTAAGACCATCCAAAGTAAAGCTAGACCAAGGGCTAAGTTTTATTTGGATGCATATCTCCTTTCGATCAAAACCACAATGTCTCCTTTTCCACATCAATTTATATTGCGCCCCACTATCAAGTCATAGTATATTTCCTTTTCATACTAAGTTATGATTAAACATGACATGGCCCTCACCATGTGCTCATGTAATACTCAAATTATGACCCCATGAGAGAGCTAGTCTATCATTGATAATACCCAAATTATGACCCATGAGAGATCGAGTCTATCTATTCACTGATGACAAGACAATGGTGGCTATTCCATATGTTATGGAATATGGAATAAAGCCTTAAGAGGTGGCCAGCCACCTTTCATGTATAAGATTGGGATAGAGTGCTATCATGGAAATTTATTTTTAGAAAGATGTTAAGAAAGTACTCATACTACAATTATTGTCAGTCCTATTTTTAGGCCATAAAGGTGTTAGAAAGTAGTTATCTTGTCCTTACAAATATAAGTACATTCTCATTGAAAAAAAATAAGGCCTTTGCCATAAAGATAATTCTTGTGTCCATGTCATTTTTATTCTTTAATATAAATATCATTTTTAAAGTAATTAAGAATGTGAGATTGGCATTTAGTGAGAAGATGTTGTAATGTAGAAATATATTTAAATAATTAAAATTAAATATAAATATAGAAAAAAAATTGTATCAAACATATAATATCATAAAATATTAATTAGCATATAATTTAGACTAAGTCAAAATAAAATTTTGGAAAATGAAGAGAGTTTGATCGCAAGTGAATTTAAGGATAATTTGATTGTGAACATGGCTTTTAAGGCCGTGTCCAATGTTATGAAGGAGATTTGTTATGGCTTAATGCTTGGTCTCTTTGAGATTGATTAAAGGTCAATGATAGGTAAAAACAAAGAAACTTGCAAGGTGGTGTGGCCATCACTGCTCAGATACAAGAGATTGAACGATACAAACATATATGAGCATCCATTTTCTCTTGCAATAATTTCCAAATTGCAAGGATTTCCATTGATCTTGCGGTATCTAATGAAATGTCACTCATGGCTCGAAAGAAGTTACTACAAATATTTGTGGAGGAGTTAGGATAGTTAGAGGTTGAGGATTGAAAGATGATTGATCTATTAATTTTGGCCTTGTGAGAAGATTGGACCTTTTTGTCCAACAACCAACAATACCATGATAGTATAGTTTGCATCCCGAGTGTTTGAGGAAAGGTCTTTGTGTAAAGTGTTCGATACAATTCATGTGCAAGGCAATGTCAAGTCAATATGCTCACAAGGTATACAAATCTAATGTTGCACATCAAGTGTTTGAAGAAATGCTTTCTCAACAAGCATACTTTTAAATCATGGTCCACTTACCCACAAGGAAAACCTTGTTACTATGGATCAAGTTTGAAGATCCTATGGTACATATAAAGCTCAAAGTGGAGAACACGCGATGAATCCATGTGGACCAATAAAGAATTTTGTTTGTAGGGAAACAAATCAATGATCGACTTCTAATATCAATCTATAACATTTGTAGGAATTGACTCTCTTTCTAGTTTTATGCTTGCATGGGGGAGCAGTTGACCTCCAAGCTTGTTTCTTTCAAGGATGTGGTAAAAAATAAACCACCCTCTCTAGCTACTTCGATATGTCCCATGCCTAGTGCATATACCATGAGAAGTTAGAAGAGGCGATCAATGTTGGAGGTCTTGGAATAGGAGGTCACAAACCTCCTCTTATTATATCAATCAACTATAGTTCGCATGCAAAATTAATTCATTATGACCTCCCGCATTAAATTTTCACTAGTGGATCTTATTGACTTGGACACAACATTTTGAGGTGTCTGTATGCTCTAAAGGCCTTTTTATTATCCCACTTTCAAATCTTGCTAACTATCGCATAATGTTTCAAACTTTTAAGAGTGTCCTTAGTTTTGGGGAAGATTGAGACTTTTTGTTACCCCTGGATCCCAAAATTTGACCCTAATTTTATTGTAGTCACTACAATGCTAGTTTGGCCTGCCATCACATTTTTTGCATATATTAGTATTTTAGGATATTACTTTGGGTAACTACATGAAAACATATATTGAGATTATTAAGTTGGGTTTGTGCATGTAAATCTGAATATGCATTGAGATAGACATAGTGGTCTAACATAAAAACTAATTCTCAAATGATAAAAACTTATATGCACTCAGAACTTGGATTATGTTTGTTTTTTTACTTTTATGATAACTAAATGAATCAATGTGTTTGAGTTGACCATTTCTCATTGGCAGGGTAGAAAATTTTACCCCAATGATGCGTGAAAGAATCACTCAGACTTATTGGGTAATAAATTTTACACATTGAACATACTAGTAGCTAGTGCAAATTTGCTTGAGCTAACCATTCACATATTTAGAGTAGAAAGTTTAGCTTAACGATGAGTTAATAAAGTAAACACTAGTTAGTGAGGCCAATCTATTTGATTTCAATTAATTATTCACTTATCCATTAGGATAGAAATTTTTAATTAGATGACATAGAAAATTTTACTCAAGACGATGAGTGAATGAATCACTACACCTTGTTAGTTGATCAACTCCACATGGAGAACACTCATCAATTCTCGATTATATGGTGAATATTGTGGATGTGTATTAGTTATCCATTCACTCATTATTTCATGGATTCATGTGAACATGGCCAATCCCTCCCAACAAAGATGATGTCTAGTAAGGGGAGGGGACACACGACAATCCTAGGACGTAGCCAAGTACAAGTGGATATGCGAGAGGTACATGGCACTTAGGTTTACAATGAATTTAGGAGATGGCAGTAGTTGGTGAAGGTTGAAAGGAAGGAAGAGGGCACAACCTGGAAGTGATGGCACCCTTACTTGAGGTGATGATGGTGAGGTTCGACATGATAGCTCCCTCATGTTGGAACACAGTGGAGGAAGGAACTTAGATGCATTACAATGCACTTGAAGCTGACCCTCCTTTAGGCTCCATATTGGTTACTAAGTAGTAGTTGAGTGGCAGAATTGTGCCTAAGGGAGGACTCTAGAAAACATAAAGAGGGGGGGCTTTGATTGCAAGGTATTGTGTTCCAGTTATTGGGAGGAATTGGAGTTTTTTGTTTGGGGAACAAAGTTCAAGTGGACTGCCTGCAAAATGGTGAGTTAGGTTAAGCACATCATGGGAAAATCAGGTGTGGTTAAACCCACATGTCATGAGTCCATTTGGCACCCATTTAAACTCTTGTGAAGAAGTTTCTCCAGATGAAGAAGAACGTAGACAATACGACACAACCATTCTCCATGCACAGGAGATTGAAAGGAAAATAAATGACATATTGGGCACACCAGCATCACGTTCCATAGTTGTTCCTGTGGGATACCATTCGCTTGCCGATTCTATGAGACCCATTGAACCGATTATAGATCGCACAGTAACACCACACAACCCAGGTCAAAATACCAACCCCGCCACCTCCTATGTTATGTCTGTTCCCAATCCTACTAGATCTTCTGCACCCAGGGCCCAACCTTCAATTCTCGTTTTGTCATTACCTTCTAGTGCCGAGGGGCAACCCCCAGCACGACCTACGTTATCTAGCACCAAAATTGTACCTAGTCAAGGACATACCTCTAATATAGAACAATCTACAGTTTATGTCCCTCCCACCCATACTAATATGGTTAATCCCCCATCCAGTTCAAGTTAGCCCTTGGGGGCACAACCTGTAACCACAAAATTTTGAAGGTTATGGTTATCAAACACCTGTAGGAAATATTAATTATCCATCTAATCCTACAGGAATGCCTTATGCCAGAATTCCATACCCTAGTAATACTTTTACGCCATGGAGGCAGCCTAACTGGTCTTACATGCCAGCTATGGGGGGGATACCTATACATACTATAGGAGGTGCCAGAGGACCGCCTCATCAAGGTCCTCCCCTTGGGGGGCCTAATGGTCTCGGAGGACCTGGCATCTTTCCTCCTTATGGTCCTAATGGTCCTGGTGGTCCTAGGGGGCCTAGTGGCTTTCCCCCTAATGGCCCTCCTCCTAGTGGTTCCAGAGGCTCTGAAGGTTTACCCCCTAGCGGCCCCGGAGGGTCTGGCGGTGCGCTTCCTAGTGGTCCTCCTCCTAGATTCCTTGGTGGTCCTAACGGTCCTGATCCAAAAAATCAACCCCCTGCGGGTGGATTTTTCGTTAGTTCTTCGTCACAACAACCTGTCTATCAGTCCACTTATGGTCCTGTTGGTAATTATATGCCATATCAATATTACCAGTATGTGCAACCTAACCTTCAGTTACTTTTCCTATAAACTTTGGACTTTCTTGACTTGTCCAAGTTGATTAATAACCCCATTTGACACAATCCCTCGTGGCCTCCCATTCTGGTAAAGTTACCATCGGACATCCCAAAGTTCGATGGGAAGCAGGGAGACAATCTGAAAAACCATGTCATGACATTCCATCTATGGTGTTCTTCAAACTCCCTCGTGGATGATTCAGTTCGGTTACAACTTTTTCAGTGAACTTTGACCGGTACAGCCGCGAAGTGGTACATTGAACTCCCACAACATTCGTTTGTGGATTTTGGCTCCTTGGAAACCGTGTTTCTTACACACTTTCAGCTCCCTATCCGTTATGAAATGGGTACTGATCTCTTAACTTCTCTGTGACAGAACACCTCCACCCACATATCTGATCATATCCATGAATGGAGAAGGCGGAGAAGGTTGATTAAGGTCCCTATTCCGGATTAGTTATTAACTGATTGGTTCACCAAATATTTGTTGTCTCCAATCGCCCGAGATGTGGCTATGGGTGGTGTCATTACTGAAGAGCAGGCTATTAGTCGAGCCTAGTATCTAAACTTGGTCTATTCCCAGTATGGAACTATTTATGACTTGATTCCTCAAGCTCCTCACCCAAGCACCGACCCTGCAAAGCCACCAGCAAAAGTACCTGTTGATGGGATTGTTGGTTCAATCCAGTCCCCGTCAGTAGTGAAACCTGCCAAGCAACCCCAGACTGCCACCCCTACTCCTTCAACTCTTAAGGTTTCCACCGAGGTCAATTCTATTCAGAGTACTCAAACCTCGGGCAACAATAAAAAGAAGGGTAAAAGCAAGAATAAAAAACCTGGAAACCAATAGGAGAATCCAAGACCAACCAACAATGATAACGATAAAGGGAAAAGAAAGGAAAAATATCCATGTCTGCTATGCGGAGGTGACCATTTCACAAAAGAGTGTCCTTGTCAAGACGAAATCTCCCAATTTCTGAAATCAAATCCCGCACCCGCAGTACTCACGGATCCTTTTCCCTCTCAACAACAACTGATAGACCACATGTCTAATAAGGGTAACTCTAGTTCGTTAGAGGAAATTCGTATGATGTCCTCGAATACCATTAATCTACAAACTCGAAGTCAGAATTATGACAAACCCATAGACAAGAAAGAAGATCATTCTTCTTTAGGGAAAGCTCCATCTACTAGTTCTCTGGAATCCTCGTCTATTGTCCCCCTATCCATCAAGAAGCCTACTCTCGACATGAATTTGTGTCCACCCAAGAGTACTCTTCGGAAGGCTGTATTTAACCCTAATGCCCAAGCTGCTCAATCTTATAATGTAGTTGAAGATCTCGCGCAGGCACCTTGTGTAATGTCTACCTTAGAAGTACTCCAAATTTGTCCTACACAACGCAAAAACTTGTTAACGGCATTAGGAGCTTTAGACCCGGATAATACTAATTTGATTCATTTCAATATTGAGAACTATAAGTCTAGGCTACCTCATAAACTTGCTTTTCAGATCATTACGAAAGTAGTTGGAAATAAGGTTTTTAGAATGGTCCTAGATGAAGGAGCTTCGACCTCGGTTTTGTCTCTGTCTTGTTGGAAGCTCTTGGCTCTCCCAAGCTTGTAACATCACCTACGAATTTGAAGGCCTTTGATGGACGAGGTTTCCAGCCCCATGGTCTCATATCAACCCTCGCAGTCGAGCTTGGGGGCAAAACTGTTTCTATTCAAGTAGAAGTGGTAGATGCCCCATTAGATTACAACCTCCTTCTAGGAAGAAATTGGTTTTATGCCATGACTGCTGTCGCTTCAATAGTATTCCGAACAGTCCAATTTCCGCATCTAGGGAGAATTGTTACCATTGACCAGCTTAATTTCTGTACGCCGGATGTTACTACCTCTATGGCTAATAACATCCCCATGTTAGGCCAGTCCCCTCCTCCTTACCAGTCGATTGGGGTAGGTATGTTGAAGGATTCATCCCTTATGGGGATTTTTCCATCCACTCCTCCTAACATGGATACCGCGATAGTCCATATGATCGCCTGATTTGATTGTGAGCCTAAGGGCAAACAAGTTGTTGAGTCCACCTCATTGAGTTCACACGAAGAAATGTATGACACCATTCAAACCCTTTCCAATGATCACACTGATGACCTTCATCTAGTGGCTTCAGATCCTTACCATTTACCTTACTCGTTAGAACCATCTCTTCCTATTCTAGATTATCTCTCTGAGACTTTTCCTTCGGACGAGTCTATTATGGAGATCATGAGTACGTATAAGTCCATTTGGGAGGATCACCATCATAGATCAATGTTCCTCCCCAACACTAGTTTGGTTAACCATGATTACGCATCTCTGTTTCCTACTGATATTGTCAACGTACCCCAAAGTCCCATATTGTTGCAAGACACAGATTCTGAAGGAAACCTTTGCAACATTACTCAGATGAATCCGATTGACATATCAGCCAATCCTGGTACCATCGAGCATGTTCATGTTGGGCAGAACTGCTCGGCAGATGAATCTGAAGCATATAAGGCACTTTTCAAAGAATTCTGTGATATTATTGCCTGGTCCTATGAAGAAATGCCAAGGATTGACCCATCCATTGTGGTCCATGAGATCAAAACCTATTCCATGGCTAAACCTATCAGGCAGAAACTAAGGCAAGTCCATCCACGGAAGGCCACAGTTATTAAAGCTGAAATAGAGAAACTTCTCAAAGTTGGGTTTATTTATCCCGTACCCCTGACGGAATGGGTATCGAACATTGTCCCTGTCAATAAAAAGCAGGGCACCATTAGAGTCAGTATCAAATTTAGGGATTTGAATAAAGCTTGTCCCAAGGACAACTTTCCTACTTCGTACATCGATCAGATTATCAACAACTGTGCTGGAAACGTCATCTTCTCATTTATGGATGGCTTCTCTGGCTATAATCAAATTGAGATATTACCCACTGATCAGCACAAGATGACATTCATTTTCCCATGGGGAACATTTGCATATAAGAAGTTACCTTTTGGCTTGAAAAATACTGGAGCCACATTCCAGCATGCGATGTCCTATGCATTTCACGATATTAAACATATTGTTGAACCGTACCTTGATGACCTCCTTGCTCATTCACAGCGACGGGAGGACCACCCTGGTCATCTTAGAGACATTTTCCTGAGATGCTGTCATTATAATATATGGCTCAATCCGCATAAATTTGTTTTTTGTGTTGAGATGGGACGTCTGCTAGGTTTTGTGGTGTCCAAAGATGGCATCCGGATAGACCCTTTGAAAATTGCCACCATTTTAGCTCTACCAGCCCCAACTAATCTCCTTGAACTCCAAAGTTTTCAAGGGAAGGCAAACTTTCTCAGCCGTTTCGTGTGTAATTTCACAGAGAAAACGCACGATTATATGCATCTCCTCAAGAAGGACACCTCATTCTTTTGGGATGACCAAGCCCAACATGCCTTTGATAATCTCAAACACGCTCTGACTCATTCACCTGTGATACACCCCCCAGATTATTCAAAGGACTTTCTCTTGTATGCTTCTACCTCTGCTACTACCATCGCTATGGTTTTGGTGGAGGAAAATCCCAACAGTCAGGATCATGTGATTTACTATGCTAGTAAGAATCTTATGGATTTGGAAACCCGATACTCATGTGTGGAGAAGTTAGCATTGGCCACGGTCATTGCTGTACAAAATTTTCGTCACTACATTTTGCTCCGCACAACCACTGTGTTGGAATACCAGAACCCTATGTATTACATCTTGACTCATCAGGTGCTCGAGGGCAAGTACTCCCGATGGATAGTCATACTACATGAGTTTGATCTGGAATTTGCCAAAGCCACATCAAAAAAATCCCTGGTCTTTGTCGAGCTCATGTGTGATCTTCCCTGTGCTTTGATGGAATCTGAGCCCAGTGATTCATTTCTAGATGAATTCATGTTCCTGATTAGCACTACCGACCCATGGTATGGATATTTGCTTATTTATCTCCTAACACAACGATTTAAGTCACATTTATCCTGTGACAATCGCCGCCGTATCCGTCACCACGTGAAATATTACCTCATCCTGAATGATACCTTGTATAGACGTGGGATTGATTCTATTCTCCGGCGATACCTCACCCATGAGGAGGTTGAACATGTGTTGAATGATTGCCACTCTGGAGCATGTGGCAATCATTTATCTAGGATGGCTACAGCCCAGAAAATCCTTTGCGCTGGCTATTTCTGGCCTTCAGTCTTCAAAGACTGTCATGAGGCTGTTAAGAAATGCCCACCTTGTCAACATTTTTATCACAAAAAGCGCACTCATCCTGCTCCGCTACACCCCGTCATTGCCGTTGGCCCGTTTTCCAAATGGGGGATTGACTTTATGCATTGTAAGCCTACCTCAGCCGGGGGGCATGGTTACGTCATCGTAGCCATTGACTATTTTACAAAATGGGCTAAGGCCATGCCTACATATGTGGAAGATGGTAAGATTGCTGCTCTCTTCCTATTCAATCATATCATAGCTAGATTTGGAGTCCCGCAGTCCATTGTTACTGATCACGGATCACATTTCCATAATGAAATGATGGAGGAACTGAGTGCTAAGCTAGGTTTTCGCCATGAAAACTCTACGCCATATTATCCACAAGCTAATGGTCAGGTAGAGGCCATTAACAAAGTTTTGAAAACTATGCTTCGTCGAATGGTTGGAGATCATAAATCCAATTGGCACCACATTCTTTTCTCCTCTCTTTGGGCATATAGGATTTCGGTGAAAACAGCTACTAGTTTCACGCCTTTCTAGCTTCTTTATGGACTCGAAGTTGTCTTCTGATTCAATGTCAAATTCCATCTTTACAACTTGCCCTTGAACTTCTCCCAAACACTTCCGCAGAGGAAGAAAGATTTTTGTACTTGAATAACCTTGATGAGACTCGGAGAGATGCTGCCTTGGCTAATGAGGCGCATAAGAAACATGTCAACGCCCAGTATGATAAATCAATCCAACCTCTTGCCTTTAATGAGGGTGACCTAGTTTTGACTTACGACCAGAGATATGACAAACTAGGGAAGGGTAAGTTCAAGTCCATGTGGTACGGTCCTTTCATCGTTTCTAAAGTTTTAGAGCAAGGGGCCTACGAGCTCGTTGACTACGATGGAATCCCTTTGTTATTTTTTCAACATTTAAGCTAGCATTATGTTAGGATCTTTTCACTGAGAGAATAACAAGCACAGCAATAACATAAGCACATCACAAGAGACAAGAGACACAAAGAGTTTTGATCGAGGAACCATAAATGGAGAAAACCCCGCAAATTCCTCTAAGATAGTATCACCACAAGATGTAAAACCCCAAAATAGAAAGATGCACTCCGACAACAGTAGTCTTCTTGTCCCAGTATATTTTCTTCTCCACTAGTGCGCCACACTTGAGAGAGCAAGTGATGTATTTCACAAGTGATAAATAGAGAGACT
>LPNX010900524.1:992424-1032719 GCA_001517045.1 Pseudotsuga menziesii
TCATATCTAGAACTCTTTCTGGATGGTTCATCATCCTCTGCAGCATGAGCATGATGTCTTCTTTGGCCTTGACCAGGTTCTTCTTGTGAAAGGCTTCTAACCTCGTCTCCCTCTGAAACTGGAACCTCTATACTCATGTAGGTGTCCAATCCATTTTCTTCAGAGAGATCAAATACTTCTAGGCTTGGAAGTTGTCAACTTCCCCAAGCTTGTCACCAAGCTGATGTGATATATCATATTGAAATGAGAACCTCAAATGGAAATAGCAAAGGATTAGATCTTACTGATTTGAGGTGTCCGTCCTTGTCCCGAAGTTTGCTGATCTAGGGTTTGTCACAGAAACCCTAATTTTCAAAACTTGGAATATTTCAAAACTAATTGGATATACAGATATATCTCTTCAAATGGATCTGTCCAATGTACTCCTTTTCTTAAAACAGTGGAGGGAAGCTCCCGGAACAGGAAGCCCTAGATTTCCAATTTCTTCTGCAGAAATGTCTGTTACTGTTTCTGTGATATCTCTGAACTTACTAATCCTCTGTGTCTGCAATTTCGCACTGAGGTAACCTTGCATGTCCCTGATCCAACACCATAGGTTTTATCAGAATTAGTTTCACCATTTGGGATTTATTATCCTTTTCCCAAGGTGACCTGTTACAGAACTGTTCAGAACAACGAAGTTGTACGCATGCCACATGTCACTGGTTCATCTTCTTAGTCTAATCTTTGGACCACCGAAATTATAGTCCGTGCCCTTTCTGTAACATCTTCATAAATTCCATTTGGACCTCTGTAGCCCAAGATATTGCAATTCTCCCCAGGTGTCCTGTTTATGGATGATTTCTGGAAGAGGTTGGAACCCTAACTTTGAGAGATCTTGTCTCCCAGAATATAGCGAATCTGAGGCTGATTTTTGGATACAGTGTTCATCCGGATCTTATCTTTGGAACCTGCAATTTTCAGCTTCTGATACTTTGCCAAACTCAGAATGTAGCGACTGTACCAAAACTTAGCAGTTTTAGTATTAGGGTTTTTCCTAGCTCAGGGTCAAACTAGGGTTTGACTTTTCCGGAGTTTCACCCTACCAAATTTCTTGATCTAGGTCTCTAAAGTTCGGTTTTGATGAGTAGAACAATCATATGTTGGTCTCACTCAAAAATTCCTCTTCTGTAGAAAGCCCTAATTTCCACATCGAAACTGAAAATGCTCAGAATCGAATTCTGCTTCGACAGAAAGATGCGCCCTAGGGAGGAGAGTTGTTCCACCTTACTTTTGCTGAAAATCTATGGAGGAAGAACCACAAACTAGGAAGCCCTAGTTCCTGCAGCTGCACAGTGTCTTCTTCTTAGGTTAGCTCTGATACCATGTTAGTTTTTCAACATTTAAGCTAGCATTATGTTGGGATCTTTTCACTGAGAGAATAACAAGCACAACAATAACATAAGCACATCACAAGAGACAAGAGACACAAAGAGTTTTGATTGGGGAAACCATAAATGGAGAAAACCCCGCAACTTCCTCTAAGATAGTATCACCACAAGATGTAAAACCCCAAAATAGAAAGATGCACTCCGACAACAGTAGTCTTCTTGTCCCAGTATATTTCCTTCTCCACTAGTGCGCCACACTTGAGAGAGCAAGTGATGTATTTCACAAGTGATAAATAGAGAGACTCTCACTCTCTATTTATATTCATCCGTTCACTTGAATTGCATTTTCACACGTAGGCTCAACCTAATAATTACTACTTGAGCCTACACCTTAATTAGTGTATAATAACTCAAGTGCCCCGAAACTGTGGGGACTTACCTAATGACTTGATATGACTTGTTTACATTATTAATATTCTCGATCGGAACATCGGGGTGTGATCACATGACTCAAATACATAATAGGAACATCCCGGAATAAACATCGGGTTACAATACATAAGATACATAGAAGAATACATTCCGAAGTTACATATACATCAACACCCTTTAGGGAAACCGCACAATGGGTTGTACCTGAAGAGGTTCTATGCCTAGGTCGTTCTTGGATAGTATCTTGTATATATGTATATTGCTTGACTTTCAATGTTCTTTTAGTATTTTCAATATGGTTTTGAGTTTAGTGTCCGCATCTGTTTATACCATGTTTTGGTCATGTAGAGCAGATGGCTTTCCACTGCTTCGCTGATGGTGCTTGCTGCCACACCTTGAATCTTGCCTCAGTTGCTTGGGTCCTCTATTCCTCGGCTGAAGATTTGGTCAGTTTAGGAGCGGTTTGTATTGGTCCCGCTACTAATAACATCGTCGAGTATCAAGCAGTCATCGGTCTTCTGACTGAAGCTGCCTCCCAAGTTGTTTGTAATCTGGTAGTCTTGATGGACTCACAACTCATGGTTTGTTATCTAAACCATGTTTATACCATTAGAAATCTTGTGCTTCTTCGCCTTTTTCAAAGGGTACGCTTGTTAGAAAGATCATTTGAAGCCATCACTTATAGGCATATCCCTAGGGAACATAATGTAGTTGCTGACTCATTTGCTAATTACATCCTAGATTGGCATATTGCCCATTCATGACGTTAAATCAAATATGGTTCATTGTAAATAAACAATTAAAGACACATAAAACTCATGTAAAATACATTTACCATTTGAGACATATAAACACTAGGTAAAATTCTGTATATATATATATATATATATATATATGTATGTATGTATGTATGTATGTATGTATATGAACAAGTTTACAAAAAAATAGGTCATGAGACCTCATCTGAAGCACGTAGGCTTTCAAGCAAAAATCACCATACAAAATCATGAAGCTATCAGCTTTCAATAGATATCTCATGCACACAATGTCTAGTGATGCTTGTGGTAGCACATCACTGCCTGGGCTACTCTACGTAGCAGCCTACTAAATCGACCCGGTACTCCCGCTGTAGGTCTTTGATACCTCAGAGGGAGGTCATCAATGGAAGCGTCGGGGATTTCTAAGGTCAACCTCTCCAAGTTTTCCTCTCACTCCCTGGTGATATCATCACCCTGCGGTACAAAGCGGGCTCCAGCTCGTTTATCCAATGGGGAAGCTCCCCTAGGTCGTGCTGCTCCAACGTCTACATGAAAATATCCAGGTCTTGTTACTTAACATAAAAAGTATAAAACATCAAAAAACATAAAAACATTTGATCCATTTTAGGGTTTCTTGCTTCTTACCGATGTCACCCCACTGTCCGCCAGGTGGGAGCGGTAGGTCATGGTCTCTGCTGAAGTCTGTACCCGCATAAGCATAATTCTCCACCATGAGGATCTGATCTCGGAGCCATATGAAGAAGGGGTCACCGAACTTCACCTTCCCCCTGCCCACTCCAGTACGGGCCATAATCCAGACCCACCTTCGCATACAAGGGTCCTGCGCCCTCAGCTCTGTGAATACCACCTGAGGTCTCATCTATGGTACTCGCTCAAAGAAGAAGCAGGCTAGAATGGAACCAAAGCCAAACTACTTCAGTTCTCCCTGCCAATACTTAGTTAGTTGATCTTTGAATATTGAAAGTAGGGCTTCCACCTAGTTGAATACTATAGGTGCCATGGCCTCTATGGCATATAACATGTGTTCCCTAGAAGCCTAGTGCACACCCTGACTCCCGGCCACTTTCTGCATAGTAAATAAGACGGTTCGTAGGGGCCCGTCCATCACTACTCTGATAGGGATTTTCTTCCTTGATGTCCTCGTCCCTGGGATACAGTGACGGTCTATCAACTCTTGTGTGGTAATATCCCCTCCTCGGGAACCTATCAGCGAGATGGGGGCACCCCGTCTCGAGAGTCTAGTCAAGAAGTAGATGTCCTCTACCTCTACTGTCAGAATATGAGCCCCAACCTCAAAGTGTTGCTGCTTCGAATTCCACATCCGAAGTATGTGCTTTAGCAACCGCTCATGTGATACCATGCTAGGGGTCTGAAAGAATTTCAGGAGCCCACAGTCTCGTAATGCGGCTATACAACCTGCATTCCTTTCAGCGAAAGCGTCATCATTGTCATGTTGTCTTTCTTTCCATACCACCATGATTGATCAGCAAAAACCTGCCAAAAACAATCATAACACATATTAGAATCATCCTTAATGATTTAAATCCAAATAAATGATTTATTTTTACTTGTGTTATCATTTTTAAATCTTCACGGCTGACACTGCCTGTACGTCGTTGAAGACAGGTGGTGGCACCACCTGTGAGCCTTGTTTTAGGCATGGTTCTAGTGAGGTACCGCATATCTCGCAAGGGATAAGCGTGGTGCCTGTTTCCATGGTTTTAGGGCTTGCCATACAAGCCCAAAACCCCATCAAAACTCAAAATTAATACTATGAAAATAAAGAGGAGGGCTTTAACTGTTACCTGGAACTGACGCCACTCGAGTCCGACGGTGGAAACTCCCGATATCAGCAGCTGAAGATCTGACTAGGAAAGTGCTCCAAATGCTCTCCACTATGGGTAAATAGTAAAATGATTTGATTTTTCACTATTTACATGACTTATATACACATTTGTGGGTTTGACATGCTATAGTTTTGATTTAAAATCGCTTTTTACTCAAAATTTATCAGTCGTAATCCCTTAATGTTAGTTATGAGCGCATTTAACACTTGTTTTTTGAGTCGATTGCAGGATAGAAGAACCATAGTAGTAAAGCTTTGGGAGTTTGTTTATGACTTTTTCGTAGTACCATAAAATGAAAAAAGTCGATGAGCGTTTGCTACGACACTTTGGTCACGCTCTTTAAACCTAGTATCAAAGGTCCGAGTCTGTTTTCGATTCTTTCCAGGCTCGTAAAAATTGATATTGTGTAAAGAAAGCCCATGGAGTCTTCTTTTAACCCTTTTCAGGCTCCTTAAACCCGTAAAGATCGTCGAGTCTATTTTCGATTCTTTCCAGGCTCGTAAAAAGTAACATTGTGTAAAGAAATCTCATGGAGTCCTCTTTAAACTCTTTTTAGGCTCCCTAAATACGAAAAGATTGTCGAGCAATATTGTCTTCTTCACGCTCGTTAAACCATTCGAAGAGTCGTCTTTTCGATGGTAGGTTATATCTTTTTCGGTTCGGATAGACTATTTACAAAAAAGGAACACTCCAACCAATCATAACTGGAAGAGTTCTCTAAGGTATGATTTTACACTTTTTCGGGCCTTAGGGACTAAATCATACGAAAAAGGACCCCTTTGGAGTCTTCTTCCGTAATTGTTCAGATTCTCTAAACATGAACGATACCGAGTTTTCTTTCATTGGACTCGTTAAATTAAACATTGAGAGACCCGTTTTGGGAACGAACCCCTCCTCTCTCAGGTTCATAAAACATATGAGTTTGTACTTGTCTTCAGACAAGCTATACCGAGTGTTTGTTACCCTCTTTGAACTCATAAAACCAAAAAGAGGCACTCATTGATCATGATGGGGAAAATGGGAAGGGAATCATTTTGCAAATAAATGGCAGTAGTTTGTCGTTACCTTTGAAAATGGCACTTGTCTGTATATTATGTCAGTCAAATGGGTATTCAGCTGATCTCCGTGACGATCCACTTTCATGAGTCATGCAACTCCTTTGAGTCTTTCAAAAGAATGCATTTTCCATTGTCACATCGTGAGTTTGTCCCATTCATTCATGCTGCCAAGTCTTTTGTCATGCCGCCCGATGTTTAAAGGGAAATTGAAGAAGTTTCTCCTCTGCAGTCAAAACAATATTTGTGTCAGTACTTTTGAGTCAGTCTTATGGTTACTACATTCACATCATTCCAGAACTATGTTTTGAGTTTCATGTCGTCGATGTGGGACTCATCATGGCCCTCCTTCGACGAGACTATTCCCGTCGACATCAGCTCATTATCTAGGAAATAGTCTTAGAAATATAAACTTAGTACCTTGAGATTTATATGCCTTAATGACAGATTCTCTCGCTCTCGACATAGGTTTACATCATTGACCTTTGATCGATAGAATCGACTGGGTGTTCAACATCAAGACATCTATTCACACTTAGTATATTGTACTAGGGTACCTTGGGAATCGTTGACATCAATGGCGATCTCCTTCGCACTTGTTAACAGTTCACATCATTGGCCAGTAATCCAGTGGGTTCTACCATGTTTGACTTCAGATCATTGTAACCACATGGATAGAATCGTACTTTGCGGAAGACGAGATGAAGACCCTGGGTATTTGTTTAAAGCGCTTATTTCTTTTCCCCAGGTTGCGATGGAGTTTTGTATATCTAGCATGGATCCACATTTGTATGGTCGTGGCTATGCTCAAAATTTAGTCTGTATGACATAGATCTACATTGTATGTCTGGTAGCTATGTCCAAGTTTGAGTCCTCTATCACATGGATCTACGATGTATTCTAGTATCCATGCTTGTTTAATCCTCCAATGGATCTACCTTGTATTGGTCTGCAGCCATGGGTTGGTTACTTGTGTCTATGAGTAAAAAATATTGATGCACTACAGATTCCTACTTGATGACATGCTCCGATCGAGCTGACATTTTCACCTTGAAGTGACAACTTGTTCTCTCAAAGCTCTCGTTTATCGTATCCCTCTAAGACTCATGCTTTGGGGGGCATTCTGTTACACCCAAATTTTGTCACCACCATGTGATAAGAGCCTTTGACTTACATATTTGCCCTTAATCCCAACACTTGGAGTGGAGACCCATGTTGTTTGTCAATATTTCATGAAAATACTCAGCACCGTGCTTTCCCCGTTACCCATGAGCGGTACCTTGCTCGCACCACTTGTATCTTGTTTTCCATAAGCAGTGCCACCGCCTATGGCCTTTGGTCCATAAGAATTTCTAACCTAAACCGCTCTGTCATAAGAGGAGAAAAGCGGTACCTTGGCTAAAATGGGAAAAAGAGAAGTTTCTCGAGGCTTCTAGATTATGAGCCTCGTGTCTTCCCTTATCCCTATCATTATGGGTCAATTGAGCTCGAGATCTCCCATCATAGGATCTTAGAAGCCACCTCATCCACAAATCTTTCAACCATTCCTATCCATTGAGCCTTATAAATACAAGCTCATGTCCATGGTTGAGAGGGAGAACTATAGAGGTATTGTTATGCTATTGGATTGACCACTTGGCCCAAGCCATTTGAGAGAATAGAGAGCAAAGTTGGAGCTTATGGGGATGAAGTGTTGGTTTCATGGAGATGCATGTCGACACTAAGTCTTAATTGGTTGTAAACTTATCCATTCATATTAATGCAAAGTTGATTTTCGTCCCACATTACTGTTGTTTTGATTTTGCATGTAAATGTTGTTAGATTCCTTAGTCACTAACATGGATAAGTAGATGATGTTCTGGTAGCTTTGATGTGTCTGCATGTTTGATCTGGTTGCAGGTACACAGGTTTACTATCGAAGTAGCATTCCAGGTGTCTACGACATCCAGGGAGGGTCTTCATCCTTTGTCGTTCACTCATTTGTTCTGGATTTGAACCATTCAGACTAGAGGAATAGCTTCTGTCCGCAGAAGGTGAAATATTCCTGCTTACAAGATCCACTGTGGAGGAGCCCTATATCATGCAATAATAAATTCATCGTCAAGGTATTTCCACCTGTCATTGGTGACCCCCTCCAGTAAGCGCTCCACATCTAGTCGTAGTGAGTCCAATGTAGCACTCCAATGTCTCCTATGTCCGTGAGCAGGTGGATCTAAACCCTCCTTCCTGCCCCAATGCCTCTGGTATCCTGCTAGAGGGTGTGGTCCCACATCTGCACATGCACACAATATGTCATCAGTATCTATCTCACACATCATTTAGCTACCACTAATATAGTAAACTATATATGAATGAAACCACAAAAGCATCATGTATATGTACCATCAGGTCCCCAACTTTCCCTGGAGGTTGAGGCATCTCTGACTCTCCCCGATAATCCATCCCAACATATGGATAGTCCTCTATGAGGACTGGAAGCTTCTGCCACTGTGAAAAAATCTCCTAGGTAAATAATCGACCCACCAAACTGCCTCCCTCTATAATCATCATCTCGCACAGCCTCATCATGGGAGGCTTGCAAGGTACCCCCCTCACACACCGCCAGATGCAGTCACAGAGTAGGAAGTCACTCAAATAAAAATGAGCACAGTATCGAGGGGAATTAGAAGTCCCCTCCCATAGAGCTAGCATGATTCATCCCATGCCGATACATAGTCAAGTAAATCTGAGCCCACTCATAGTAGGTTCCCCTCAGCACACTCTCCACCATTAGGAGCTGACCATCTGAGATCTTGTGTAGTCCAATCGATCCTAGTATGTGCAAAACCATCGCTGCCACTTCTTGAGTATGTAGACTCTCAATGTCGCACACCAGTATGTATGAATTGTCCACAAATGCCGAGGCATAGAAATTCCTAGAGCAAAGGCCATCCATCGACAGCCCCTTGGGAACTTCGACGTCATGTCGTCGATAATGCCCAATATTGGGAGGCCTGTAAAAAGGTATACATCATAGAGGGTGATCTCCAATCACTCACCGTGGATCATGAAGAACTCTACCTCCCATTCCCAGTATCTCACAAGATTGCCCAACAACAGTTTTGCTGAATGCATCAACAGGATTTGGAAGAACTTCCACAGCCCACATCGGGTGAGTGTATCCTGTACCATCAGATCATCACTTACCTCCCCTCGGAGGTCCCCAATTTCTCTCTCTCTCCATGCGAATCGAGGCATCTTACACATACACATAGTCCATTTCAAACCCAATCATGCAAAAACCCTCATCCTGGGCTAGGTCACACCTATTTGGCCTATTTGTGCGACCCAAGTCGCTCAAAAAGGCTAAACAAGTGCGACTGGGTCGCTCTTATCCGCTGAACAGGTGCGACCTAGGTCGCACCTGTCTGCCCGATAAGAGCGACGTAAGTCGCTCCTTTTCCCTTGAAAAGAGCAACTCGATCCTGAGAACCTTTCGGGCTTGGCCAAGACCCCGAGAGTGAGAAAAACCAAAAATTAATCCATTTAAAAAGACAGGTTTGATGAGAGCTCTAACTTGCAAGTCACAGATCGAAAAACATTCGGTCCAATCGGAAGAAATCAATAGTTGTGTTCTGGGGTCCTCCATTCCAACTCAACATTGCACAGTGAAAATGACAAGTGTCATGCCGTCCCCCCTTGTTTATAGGATTCCATTTGGTTTAGTTTTTATTCTGTGCACCACAGAGTCATTCGATGCTCGTTTTTCACGTCGTTTGCACTAGTGGGTTCAGTTTTCTTCCCTCTTCCTTTTGATGAGACCCTCGTCTCATGATCTCCTTATTATTTTTTAGGACATTTCTTGGAAGTCACCTTGATTTGTGTGCCATCACACGAATCACCCCACGCACATAATGACATGTTCATGGGAAATCCACTCCATCCATACTGCACAGTTGGCCTTATTTTACCGCCATTCATCATCCCGCAAAGAGACACCATCAGTGTTCCACTATTATTTCTCTCAACCATGTTCACAACATAACCTCTTTCCATACATCGAACACTTCCTCCTTGCTTGACTGACCATTACAGAGTTTCTGTTAAGCTCTTTACTGACTCCTAAAAGAATGCAAAGATTGTCGTTCGAACTACGTAGACTGTTAAAAGAAAAGGATCACCCTAGCACCTTCCAGCTAGGAATGTTTCCCTTTGTATCCTTTTATGCTTTCTCGGACATTGGGACCGTAACTTATGAAAAATCTCAGTATGAGTTTTATTTAAGCTCTTTTCCAACCCTCTCATAAAGAAAAGATCGTCGAGCAAACTTGGTTTCGTTCATGCTAGTAAAAGTATTTGAATGATCGTCCAATCAGTACAGGTTTAACCTTTTCCACCCTAGTTGGACTACCTATAGTAAAGAAGTCTCTCTACCCATGTGGTTGGGAGAAATCTCCTTTGTACACTTTTATCCTTTTTTCAGGCTTAGGAGACTACCCTACGAAAAAGAGACCAAACTAGAGTCTTCTTCATGTTTAGACTCTCTAAAAATGAAAACACCATGGAGCATTTAACGTCTCGGGCTCGACAAAAATCCATGAGATAGTATCATATTGAGCATACTTATATCCCTTCTTTGTGCTCCTTAAAATATGAAGAATGCCCAAATGGTGTCTCTAGGCGCCATCACATATGATCTCACATCATGGAAGCTTTCCCCCATTGGGTCGTCTTTGTTCAAAGTACTCTGCGATGAGTCTCCCCTGGATCCCCTTGATATCACTGGTCTAGTTACCTTCCCTAGTATTTCCCATTGCAAATATCTTCCTAGTTTTACAGCTATGATCCATTTCCCACGAGTCAGTTTCATTTGTTGGACGGTCTTCCCTGTCGTCATACTCTGAAAAAAGGAAGTTTGAGTCCCCCGTACTCCCCTGCCCTTGTTCCCCATTCAGTGTGTCAGTCCCCTGATTGTTCCACATGTTTGGTTATGCCCCTTGCGCTTCTATCAAGGAAGCATCATTTCCTTGTTAGTTGTAGGTCTCCCTCAGTCGACATCAACACATATATTCCATAGGATAGACCCAGAGGTCCCTATATCCTGGTTTTGAGAGTAGCGCGATGGTCCTCATTGGTCCTCTCTACCATTAGTAGGCATTGTTCTAACAGTGATGTATCGGGTAGAAGTTTGACGAGAAGGCGGAGCGACGAAAAATGGAATTCAATGGGAAGGACCGATTCCACACCATTGACTGAGTGAAATGGGGTAAAACTGGTGGTGGTTTTTGTCGATGTCTGGTAGGCTTAGAGGGTGGAAAAGAGCAAGTGGTGCCTATTGGATTTGTGTTTGTCCAACATTCATTGGAGCATGGGTTCCAGGATCTTGTTGACACCCTCAACTTGGACATTCCCCCAAGGATAATAAGCGAAGGAATACTAGTGTTCAAACTTCAACATGGCTGAGAGCTCTCTTCAAACTGTGTCTACAAAATGAGAACCGTGGTCTGAGACTAACTGTTGAAGGACACCAAAATGAGTGATGACATGGTTAAAAAAGAACCGTGTCGTAGTATCAGCATTACAGTTGAACGTAGGCATGGACTTGTACCATTTGGTGAAATAATGAATGACCACAATGATGTATTTATGGTCGTCAACCGAGGGAGGATTGCAGCTCATGAAGTCAATTGCCCATTTTCAGAAGGGACCGATTGTAATGAAAGGATGTAACGGCACATGATGTGTCCTTGCTTTGGAGCAAAGAATTGGAAACTGCAGCAGTGTTTAACTGCATGGATGCAACCGGTGAAGATAGTGGGCCATAAATAACCGGTGCGGAGGATCTTTTGGGCGGTGGCCACCACATGCTCCACTATGACAGTCATTCATGACTTTTTTGGCTTCATCGTGGGAGATGCAATGATGCAATATGGTGTCGACATTGCCATGATACAACACATCACCGATGAGGAGATATCGGGCAACTTGGTGCTGGATGTGACGATGATCTTCACGGCTTAAATGGGGTCTGAATTTTTGTGTGCATAAGTATAGGAGAATGCCTCCATACCATGGGTCTTTCATAGAGATGACAAATAAGAATTCACCAAGAATATCGATTGTGATAGGTGGTGAGGTAAACGGTGAATGGAACTCTGTGATGAAGGAAGATAACACCAAAGCTTTGGTGCTTTTTGGGGCAACAAATTCCAGATCGTACTCATAGAGAACGACAATCCACTTAGAAGCACGACCTTGGATGAGGCGATGACTCAAGAGATAGTGGATGGGGTTGGAATCGACCACAACTCGAATTTGACTCAAGAGAATATAGTGAGGTAGCTTCTGAACTAAAAATAGAACGGCGAGGGTCATATTATCTTCATGGGAGTAATGTAAAGGTGGTTCGAAAAGTTTATGACTTACGTAATAAATCACTTTTTCTTGACGAGCATCGTCTTCTTGAACCAAGAATCGAGCGATAACATTTTCATATGTTGACATGTAGAGGGTAAACTCTTTGGTGAAGTCGAGAGGAGACAACCACGTAGCAAAAGTTAGAGCTTGTTTCAATGCGTCAAAAGCGCCTTGCACATGCTCATCCCATACAAAAGGAATGTTGGTACAGAGAAAGCGTAAGAACCCATGGACTTTTGTCGCCTAGTCTGGAATAAAACGACGAAGGAAGTTGTCCTTTACTTGGAGACTGCAATTGGCGCATAACATGTTGTAGGGGAAGATTCAGTATGGCTTGAACCTTAAGAGTATCCACAACTATCCCTTTGTGAGATAGGATGAATCCTAGTAGCCGGCCAACTAGGACACAAAACAAACACTTGAGGGGGTTCAAGCAAATGTTGTATTTGCAACATCGCAGGAAGACTTGTCGTAAGTCATCCAAATGTTGAGAATGATTCTAAGATCGAGCTGTGAGGTCATCTAGATAGAACAAGATAATTTGAATGAGGTCTTGGAAGCAAAAGGTCGTTGCTTGTTGAAAAAAGTGGCTCCGATATTTTTAAGGCCAAATGGCATAACACGATACACAAACGTGCCCTAGGGGGTAGTGAAACCAGTTTTGTATTGATCTTCTTTTTGGATATGAATTTGGTTACACCGAAAAAAAACATCCATGAAGGAAAATACTTCGTGGTCGGCACATGCATAAATGATCTGGTCAATGAACATAGTGGGGAAGTTGTCTTTGGGACAAGCCAAATTCAAGTCATGAAAGTCAGTACAGACGCAAATGGTACCTTGTTTTTATTAATGGAAATGGGATTGGAAACCCAAGTGGTATACACAATGGGGTATATGAAACCTACTTTATGCAGTTTCTCGATCTCAGCTTTGACAACAAGAGAATTTGACGGGTAAATGGGTCATTTCTTTTGGAGAACGGGGGAAACATCAAGCCATATGTCAATATGATATTCAATGATAGATGGATCGAGCCCACACATCTTGGTATATGACCAAGCGAGGAAATTTCAACTCAAAATGGGCCTCCTAAAAATAAAAATAAAATAGTTAAAATAATAAAATAATATTTATTAATTTTGGAGGAAGAAAAGAAAAAAATTACTTTTTTTGTTTGTATTTACGACATATCTCCCCGTTTTTTACTCAAATTTCGATCAGGAGAGCTCATTGGATGCGGAATTAAATTCTGCATCCAACGAGTACCCACTCGGCATAATTTTGACGAACTCCGCTATCCCAAAAACAAGAAATACCTGAAAAAACGTGATGATGACATCATCATCATGTTTTTTCAAGTATTTCTTGTTTTTGGGATACCAGGGTCCGTCAAAAGTATGCCGAGTGGGTCATCATCACGTTTTTTCAGGTATTTCTTGTTTTTGGGATAGCAGGGTCCATCAAAAGTATGCTGAGTGGGTACTCGTTAGATGCGGAATTTGCTCTCCCGATCGAAATTTGACTAAAAACACAGGGAGATATGTCGAAAATACAAACAAAAAAAATAGTTTTTTTTTTATGATACCTATCCCCAAATTTATATTAAAAAAGTGTTTAAGACCTATACGGTATTTAAAATTTAAAGCAATTTCATTGGCTAACACATGATGACATGGGATTTGAATTAGAGTTAAAAGGCCCATTTTGAGTTGAAATTTCATCTAATTGACGAAACTCCTGAAAAAAGTGCTTTGTATGAAGCGACCTCCTCAGCAAAGTAAGATGCTCCAAGTGTAATATCTTCAACTAGCTTAGGTGTGGTTGGTATATTGACCTTGATGGTTGGTGAGATGTTAGCCATGTTACCCTATTCAAATGCGTCATGTGTGAGAATCGTGTTTTAAAAACAGTCGATGCTTCCATTGATGAAGTCTTTCGCTTTGACAGAGTATTAGTCCGACGGTGAACAAGGTTCATTGGGGATGAAAAAGGAGCGAAGGTGCATATCATCCCAAGGATACTCCAGAGTCGAAAGAGCTTCAATAATATCCTTGCCATTGTTAAATCAACATGCAGATAGATTAGATGGATATTCCACAACTAAGGAGAGGGAAGGACTACTGGAGCTAGAGATCATGTAGATGGTGTTGGTTGTGTTCGAGGAAGAAACTAGAGGGTGGATCTCCTCAAGGACGATAATGTCAGACTCGTGGGAATGCAGGCGAAGGTCACTAAAGAGAAAATGATACTTAGGTAAGTTTGGGAAATGGTGTGAATAATGACCATATTGACCACAAATTGCACATGGGTGGTTGATTCACAACGACTTGTTCTTGATCGCAGGTATGCTTGGTACATTGAAAACTATGATGTCGTCAGTCTTGGCTACATAGTGTATATGGGTGTGAAGGATAGAAAAATTAGGACGGTTATGTGTCACGTGTCCTTGGACATCGCATAAAGCACATGTAGGAGAAGGATGAGGTTATGTCATCGCTTTGGGCGCCTTTCCCCCAGTCTTCTTCTTCAGAGGAGGGGAAGGGGTAGAGACAAGAGTAGTCATTGGTGTACCAGGAGGTGTGTGCGACATCATCTCAATAGGTTGGACAGGAGTCATCACAACTTAGGGAGTTGAGGGCAGGGTAGGTGGATCGTGGTACCACACAGGAGTACCCAAAGCGAAGCTAGGTAGGTTGAGAGTAGCTATGCCAGGCTTAATCACGATGTCAAATGGTGGAAAGAGGAAGGGAATCATGTGGATAGGGAGTGAACCCCAATAATTCCTTAAGGTCTTTGGTTGGGTTTGCGACTGAGATTGCAAGGAGGTCGAAACACTACCATATGTGATAGTGCACAAATCTGATATATCAATCGACGATGGGGGTGGTGGTAAGGACAAAAAGGTGTCCATCATAGGAGCATTGACAAATAAGCCCAGGACACCATTTGGAAAGGATGGTATGGATATGTTATCGATAATAGTGTCGATAGTTAGAAGTACGTGCTCTGGTGTGGCTAGTCCCTTTGGATCATAGTCGATCCATGTCTTGCTGGAGTGAGTTTGACATAGGACTCTATCGCCTCCTTTTCCCATGAGCAGGTGGATATAACCCCTCCACCCTTCCCCTGCGTTGCTGGTATCCCATTGGAGGGTGTGGTCCCATGTCTGCACATGCACATAGTATGTCATTAGTACCTACCACATGTATGATCTAGCTACCACTATGATAGTAAACTATATATGAAAAAAACCACAAAGAGTCATGTAAATGTACCATAAAATACCCAGACCTATCCTGGAGGTCGAGGCATCTTCAGATCTCCCCTGTAGTCCATGCATACATATGGATAGTCCTTTATAAGGATAGGAAGCTGCTACCATTGTGCAAAAATATCCTGGGAGAAGAAACGACCTACCAACCCGCCTCACTCCTTGATCATCATCTCACACCACCGCCCCATCCGAGGCTTGCGTGGTCCTCCGTCGTGGACCATCGGATGTGGTCATAGTGTCGGTAACCACTCAAAGAAGAATGCACACAAAAAGGATGGGAAGTAGAAATACCCATTCGCCAAGATATCTTGGTTCATCCCACGCCAAACCGATGTCAGATACATCTAAGCCCACCCATAGTAGGTGCCCCTCAGCACACTCTTGACCATAAGTAACTGGCTACCCTAGATATTGTGAGGAACTTTCAATCCTGGTATCTGCAACACCATCTCTACCACTGCACTAATCTCTATAATCTCGATGTCACACACCAATATATATGACGCATTCACATAAGTCATGGCATAGCAGTGTCGGGCACACAAGTAATCCATCAACACCTCCCTCGAGAGTTTCAGCGAGATATCGCCGATAACTCCCTGCAGTGGGACGCCAATAAAAAAGCACACATCTTGGAGGGTGATGTCCAGCCGCTGACCTTGTATGATGAAGCACCCTGCCTCTTTATCCCAAAATCTCACTAGATTGTTAAACATTAATTTTGTTGAATGCATTAGAGGGATTTGGAAGAACTTAAATAACCCATATTGGAAGAGTGTATCTTGTACTGCACCATCCTCCTCCACCTCATCTTTGAGATCCTCAATGTCTCTCTCTTGCCATCCAAATCGAGGCATACTACACATCCAAAAAGTCCCAGTTAGACTCATTTCAACGAAAATTTCCATTATGGTGTAGGTCGCTCTTGTCGGGCCTTTTTATGCGATCCAAGTCACGCAAAAACACTAGATAGGTGCGACCATGGTCACGCATATCTCTCGAACAGGTACGGCCCATGTCACACCTATATTCTCTATAGGCGTGACCTAGGTAATGCCTTTTCGCTTGAAAAGTGTGACTCGACCCCGCAAACCCTTTGGGATTGGTTGAGGCCCCCATAATGATAAAATTACAAAACTGTTGGTCCAATCATGAAATCGATGGTCTAATTGAAAGAAACTAATAGCTTTTCTCTAGGGCCCTCCACTCCAACTCAACACCAAATAGTGAAAATGACATGTGTCATGTGGTCCCCCCTTATTTACAGGCCTCCATTTGGTCAACTGCTTCTTTCATGCACTAGAGAGTCATCCAACATCTGTTTTTCACCCATTTTCACCGTCGAGTTCAGTTTTCTGCGCTCTGTCCACCTATGGGACTCATGTATGATGCTCTTCCTATCTTTTATCAAGCCATCTCTTGGAGTTACCTTGATTTACGTGACATCGGGCAAATCAAACCCCTTATGTATTGAATGTTCATGAGCCCTCCGCTCCATCCATACTGCAAACTTGGCATTATTTTACCACCATTCATCATCCAACAAGGAGGCCCCACTAGTGTTCCACTATTATTTTTTATCCCTGTAAGCAATGATCCCAACATCACCTCTTTTATCACATCGAATACTTCCCCCTTGCTTTACTGACCATTATGGATTTTCTGTTAAGCTCTTTTCTAAATCCTTAAAGAATGAAAAGATTGTCGAGCACGCTTGCTTTCTTTCATGCTTGTTAAAGTATTTAAAAGGGAATCTATGTGGCCTTGTTTATCCCCTTTTTTGGACTACGTATCCTAATTAAAGAAAATGACCACCCTAGCATGTTCCAGCTAGGAACGGTTACCCTTGTATCCTTTTATGATTTTTTAGACATTGGGAGCGTAACTTATGAAAAATACCACTTATGGGTTGTATTTAAGCTCTTTTCCAGACCTCTCATAAAGAAAAGATCACCGAGAAAACTCGGTTTCGTTCATGCTTGTAAAAGTATGTGAATGACCGTCTAATCAGTATCATGGTTTAACCTTTTTTGACCTAGTTGTACTACCTGCGAAAAAGAAGTCTCTCTACCCCTTTCAGTTGGGAGAGCTCTCCTTTGTACAATTTTATCCCTTTTCGGACTCAGGAGACTAATATACGAAAAAGAGACCCGATTGGAGTCTTTTTCTTATTTTTAGACTCTCTAAACATGAAAACACCATCAAGAATTTACCGTCTTAGGCTCGACAAAAATCCACGAGATATTATCATACTGAGCATACTTATATCCCTTCTTCGAGCTCCTTAAACTATAAAGAAGGCCCAAACGATGCCTTTCGATGCCCACATATATTGCATATAGTCTCCCATTATGGCATCATTCCCCCCATTGGGTCGCCTTTGTTCAGAGTACTCTACGATGGGTCTCCCTTGGATCCCCTAGATATCACTTGTCTAGTTATGTCCCCTAGTATCTCCCATTGCAGTCATCTCCCCAGTTCCACAACTACGAGTCCCTCCCCATGAGTTAGTGTCATCTGCTGCCAAGTCAACTATGTTGGCAGGCAGTTTTGAGGATAAGTAGCTACGCAACAACAAGGATGATGTGCAAGGTCAAAGTTGGTGCGCAAGGTGGAAAAGAGCGCGCAAGGTATATTGGTCACATTTTGTATATTGCGGTCATATTTTGTAGATTTTGGTCATTATTTTGTAGTTTTTGGTCCAAGTAGTTAGGAAGTTTATATAAGTGTACCATGTTGTAAAATGCACAAGCCTATAAGTAGAGATTAGATTGTAAATGTAAAGGGGCTTGGATCAGTTCATGTACTTGAAGAATGCATCTATGATCTGTCTTTGATGTGAGAAATGAATTGTGGAACTGTTTTGAGAACCTGTACTTTTGATGCAGAAGTAATATGATATGATGGAGATTTTCATGGAAACATTGTGTCTTTTGCATCTTCTTGTTTTCTTGCTTTCTAAGATATGATGTGAATGGATAAATACTATAGTACGATGCTTATTTCTTAATTATGCGATGCTTTTACGTTTTAAATTAGGTTATGATGATCAATCAATTTTATATTGCTACAATCTAAATGGTTTTATGTGATCTCATGAATGTTAGTATGAATTTGCTATAATGAACCAATGCTTGAATATGTGAAGTAATGTTGCGACAGTTTATCGGTATATGCTCAAATCCTCCTTCTTATTACAGAAATGTGGTTCTAACATTCCTCCCTTGAACATATCGGGTGAGACTTCATCTTCTTTGCAGGTGTTGTTGGACAGGGTAAAACATGTCTGGGGTAGTGCTTAGGGAGATCGTTGGGTTAAGGGTGTCAATAGAGAGTGAACCCCTATCGATAGATCTATGTCAACAAATGGTTCCATTGTCGGGACCATTATGTGAAGGAGAAGGAGGACATGTTGTGGCATCTGATAAGACCAGAGATTCAAGATTGGTTCGACCAGAAGGCTCAGGAATTCATAGTGGAAGAGAATCAGAACCCTGGGTTAACGATATAACAATGGCTGGGAAGATACGTATATTTTGATATACATGATTACTTCTTTTCTGAATTCCCTATCATCCTGTACGAGTGGTTGGTGCAATTGACCTATAGAAAGACAAAATTTCAAGGAGGTGAACCCACTTGCTCGATCCCAGAGTTGATCCAACAACTATAAAAGGTAGAAAATAGAGCATCAAGGGCTGTCTAAGTGTGGCTTACAACATATTGGAAGGCTAAATTATTGATTTCACAGTCGACACAGTCAAATATTACAACAACATGGAGAGGGAATTATTTAAAGGACCAAGAGGTAGATTTCTGTTATCTTTGCAATTGTCAATTAAGATGCTCATATGTGAAAAAGGAAAATTGAAGATGAACTCCGATGAGTAGAGCCCTAGTGTGCAGAGGCTGGGGGTATCGCAGAGATGAGGGTTGGATGGAATGATACGGGGTAGATGGATGGGATTTACGACGAGACTATGAGGTAAGATGAGGAAGGAAATTGTCTTCTACGAAGTGGAGTAAGGTTTTGGTAAGAGTAGAGTTAGAGGATGGGAGAGAGTCATGCTGCGACTGAGACAAGAGACTACAAGAGAAGATCACAAGGGACAAAGTGACCCTACAATGATGAAGGAGATGACCAGGCTATGCCTGAGCCCGATGAAAGACCAACCCAGAGCAACAACGTACCCACACCTCCATGAATTGCGCTACACTCAGGAAGACATACTAGCTCAACACCGAATTGTTCGACGTGTCATCAACACTCTAATAGTAGCAGATCAACGAACATAGGAAGAAGGCTCGGGATGGCGGGCGATGATGTAAAATTACCTTTGTTTCATGGAAACAAGACTTAGGATCCCGAGCAATACCGGTTTCTATGCGAAGTGGTCTGGACTGTCAAGCAAGTCCTGGATGATGATGTCAAGAAGGTTTAGCTGGCGACAACCTTTCGAGGTTACCCATTCGACTGGTATATGAAGTTTGTACAAGTTCCCATAGGGATTCCCATGAAGAATCTGGCAGAAATTTGACGTGGATTGATTGAATAATTCAGGAAGCCTAAGTCTGAGGTGCAATATATCACAGAGCTGAAGGAAATTAAGCATTACCCAAATGAATCCTTCTGGGATTTTGATTAGTGATTCAAGACGCTAATGGAAAAATTCAGTTTTGGAATGAGTGTTGTGCAATACAAGTTGTGGTTCATCGTGACATTAGTATCGCATATCATGCTACCTTCGATGCAATAAAAGATTGTGACACATAGTGAGGCTCTGAAGATCATGATGAAATTGGAAGCTTCACTGGTTGGTGAGACTAGAGTTGGTATCAATCAGATTCAATCATAATTGGTGAACTTGATGACCCAATTGCAAGATATCAATAAAAGGAGAGAGGATCTTGAAGAGATATGGCGCACTCGATGTCATACAGAAGCACATCATAAGGATCAGTGCCCAGATTTTCAAAATTACCTACTGTTGGGAGCTCAAAATCCATTGATTCATGGTGGTATACCATGGTGCCATGTCTGCTAAGTTCATGGACATCGACACGAAGACTGTGTGTTTATGAAGAAGATGGTCTCAAATCCAACAGATTTGTATTCCACGTTTTGTCAATCTAGTGGGCATGAAGAAAAGGAATGTCGTGCATTTGATTTGCTCCAGGAGAGGATGATGGATGCATATTACGTGAAGGGAGAAGACCATCGATCGGTGAAAAGACCGCCATCAGATAAGCCATCACAGGTGGTACAACCACATCTACAGCCATAGTTTGTACCATAGCTGTAGTTTGTTCTACAACAACAGTTTTCTCTGCCACCACAGCATAACCAGATGTAATATGCTTTGCAATAGCTGCAATATGCTCAGGCATCGTATACACAACCGCAGTATGCGCAACCCTAGCCGAATCCCCTGTAGCAACAACAATTCAATTAACCACAATATCAACATCAAGGATGGTTTTGCAAAGGATTTCATTGAGGACAAGGTCTAGGTTTTGGTCGAGGAGGAGGACGAGGTTACAGACTTGTGCAATGTTATAATTGTGGAGTACTAGGACATTATCTGAGAGATTTCCCGAACCTACAAGCACAATGTAATTATTGTATTGCTGCATATCACATTGTTGAGGACTATCCACCATTGATCGCAAAGTGGAAATCAAGGAACGCTTCACACCTGCAGAATTAGAATCATAATCATAACTAGAATTAGAACTAGAATGCAAATTTGAATGCGAACCAGCTAGTGAATCCGACACCAAACCAGAACTAAGGACCAACAGTTGTGAAGATCTCAACATAACCCAGAGTTCAGTCTGTTGATTTTGTTGTCATTACTTGCGGAGGTGAGACAATAGGAGATGATGGCCCAATTCCATAAGTTTGATTGGCTGGAAAGAAGAAGGTGCAATTTGATGTTGACACTAAGAGAGACACATTCTTTGAAGCACGTGATGCGATAAGAAGAGATTCAGGTAAGTTGCTTGTTTATGAAATGCCACTTATTTTTTATTCAACTTTGGTAGCAGGACCATCGTGAGAGCATGGTACCTTACAAAACTTCTTTGAAAGTTGTCTGTCACTCGCAAAAGATCCTGATGCGCTCGCTTAGATCGCGAGTCTATTGCATCGACCAAAGAGGGGGAGGAGGGAGTCCACTGTGAACTCCCCGCACAAGAATAAAAGAGGGAAAGAGATGAGAATGAATATTTAGATTGGAGATTACGAGGTAGATTCAGTCATTCTGGATCTAGGTTCATATGTCAACATTCTGACAAAGCAGACATGGAAAAAGATGGGGATCCCATAGCTAGTTTGGTCCCCTATGTAGCTGTGACTGGTTAACCATGGCAGAGTGACACCGATTGGGAGGGTACCACATCTAGAAGTGGAATTTGAAGGAATGAAGACTTCGTTGTTATTGAGATTGTAAATGACAGAAGCTCGTATCCCGCATTACTGGGGATTGGATGGGCTAATGACAGCTTGGCAGCGATTAATTTCAAGAAGCGCGTGATGACCTTTGAGAACCGCGATATCAGAGTCATATCCCCAATGGATCCGAATGAAGGAAGAAGGTATGTTGAAACAGTTAAGGAAGAAGTTGGAGGGGGATGGGACCATGCGTACAACATCTCATAAGACTACATCCAACCTACTGTTGACGGAGAGATAGGCTGGCAAAGCTCTAGCTCTGCATCATCATATTTGGATGATGCCTTAGAAAATTCGCAGAATCATATGCACGAGGTATCAATTCAAAAGTGTGGTATGATTACTCAGTCACTATGATGAGTCACAACAGATATTGTTGAGTTTCCAACCTATGAGGGACTGCCTGATTTACCTAAATTTCTGGTTAATTTTGAAGATAGGGTGTGAGAACCACATAGGTTATTTGCATTGGATGAAGCATTAAAGGACACTCCGGCATGGTGGTGGGTGACCCATAACAAGTCGATCAATGGATGGTCGCTATGTCATAGGTTGATGGAGGTTTGCTTCAGTGCAGCAGAACAATACCAAGCTAAGAAGTATGATGGGCGTAATGATCCTAATGATAATTTGATTTCATGTCAAAACATGTGGGTATTGTGACCACATAATGAGTGGGTACATGCTTTTGTACACACGTTGGATGAAATGTCGTGACAGTTGTATATATTAGCTGAAATTTACAGAGAGATTACAACATCGAAAGAGTTGTCAGTTTGTTTCAGTCACCCTTTTAGCTTTGCAGATGGTTATCCGGTGATTCATAGTGTGCTACAATATATATGTGATGTTGATTTGAAGGTAGTTCCAGTCACATATCCTGTGGACCTGCATGAAGCACCAATAATGCAGTTGATCTTGGAGTGCTACAACGTGACAGGAGGGCTCAAGGATGAAGATGACCTACAAAACACCAATATTCTAGAATCCGAAGGAATTCGGGGTATTGCAGCACCAGAGATACAGACGGATAAAGTTAATCAACCATTGAAGATCCAGAAGGTCAACATTGGAATAGAGGAGGAACCAAAATTCGTGAATATTGGAGACTACTGGGATGAACAAACCATGGCGAAGATCACGGATCTATTGCATGAGTTTCAAGACTTGTTTTCGATGAAGTTTTCTGAAATGAAGGGGATATTAGAAGATTTGGGAGAAATGAAAATGTCACTGAAGACAGATGCGAAGCCTGTGAAGAAGTGATCGTATCGCCTGAATCTGCGATACAAAGAGAGAGTAAAGGGTGAATTCGATAGAATGCTATATTGTGGAATAATAGAACCATTTGAGGAATCACAATGGATCAGTCCTATGGTGGTGCAAGATAATAAGACATGAGAGGTTTGGATTTGTGTTGAGCTTAGAAAGTTGAACGATACATGCCTGCATGATCCGTTTCCAACATCGTTTACTGATGAAGTACTGGATGGAGTGGGAGGTTGTTAGTTTTTAATCAATTAAGCTAGAATTATGTTAGGATATTTAACTGAGAGAACAACAAGTATAGTAATCAAACATGAGAGACAATGAACACAGTGTTTTTCCTTGGGGAAACCATAAATGGAGAAAACCCTGCAACTTCCTTAGAGATAGAATCAGCACCAAAAGTAAAACCCCAAAATAGTAAGATGATCTCCCAACAGCAGTAACCTCTTTCTTCCTTACCCTAGTGTCTTTCTCTTCCTCATCTATGCACTACAACTGAGTGTGGATGAGTGTGTGCTAAATAGAGAGGCCAACTCTCTATTTATACTAATTCCCGACATGGCTAAAACCCTACTAGGGTCGACCTCTCTAGGAGAGTCTAATAACCCTAGTGCCCCGAAACTACAAGGACTTTAACCCTTAGACAGTAGGAGGGTTACCCATGATAACTTGACATGACTTGTTTACATTATAGATCCTCTCGATCAAAACATCGGGGCATGACATGACTCAATGATATTAGAAATAGATCCTGGAATAAACATCGGGTTACAATACATAAGAAATACAAGTGAATACATTCTGAAGTTACAATTACATCAACACTCCCTCTTAACTAGGAAGGTATTCTNAGTCTTATTCTCTAGATCTTCTTGTCATCTGCATCTTCAAGTCATCTTCGTCTTCAAGTCATCTTCATCTTCAAGTCATCTTCATTTCTGGATCTAGATCATCACTGGATTTGGATCATCACTGGATCTGGATCATCACTCGATCTGAATCATCACTGTTGGATCTGGATCATCACTCGTTCTGGATCATCTCGGAGACATCATAACTAGATATGAATCATGGCTTGATCTGGATCATCACTGGGTCATCATCATATGTGCTATCTCATGATTCTTCTCGTCACAGGAAGTTCTACAGAGCCAGCCCTTTTTCATGGTGGTTGTAGGCCTAGCCACCATGTAGGTCTTCTTCAGCACTTATATCTTACCTACTTGTCAGAATGGCCCGCCCAACAGTTAAATCTGACCTACTCGTCAGAAAGGCACGCCCACCACTCACATCTGATCACATAGGAACCAAACCTACAATCACATCAGAAAGGCCCAGCACTCACATTCACCAGCATGATAGGACACAACTACTATCATCTGTGAAAAGGACCAGCACTTACATCTGACCTACTTGTTAGAAAGGCATAGCACTTACATCTAACCTACTCGTCAGAAAGGCACATCACTTACATCTGACCTACTCGTCAGAAAGGCACAACACTTACATCTGACCTACTCGTCAGAAAGGCACAACACTTACATTTGACCTACTCATCAGAAAGGCATGAACTCACATCTAATATTGTAGGAACCAATCCTACAGTCATATCAGAATGGCCCCCAGTCCCAGACTGAGCTACCTGGTAACTGACCAGGTGCCTCCATTCTCCTAGAGAATGGCAATTACCCTTACATTTGACTTACTCGTCAGAATGGCCAGTACTCACATCTGACATGGAAGGAACCTAATCCTTTAACCATGACAGAATGGCTCAGCCCTTACATCTAATCAAGTGGGAACACATCCCTCTATCATATCAGAATGGCTCTCAGTCCCAGATTAAGGATTCATGGTACCTCACCAGGTAGCTCCATTCCAAGAATGGCAATAGCCCTTATATTTGATCATGTAGGAACCAATCCTATAGTCATATCAGAATGGCTTGGCACTCATATTTGACATGGAAGGAATCAATCCTCTCACCATGACAGAATGGATCAGCCCTTACATCTGACCTACTCGTCAAAATGGCTTCCGGACTCATCACTTCCCCTTGGAAGGGACCTCGATCTAGAGAACACCAAGCTTCTCCCTGAATTACTCAAACTTCACTGTGGCCAATGGCTTCATCAACACATCAGCTATATGATGATCCATCGTAACATACTGGAGTTTCACTGCTCCCCTCTGCACCATATCCCTAATATAGTGATACTTGATCTCGATATGCTTCGACTTATCATGGAACACTGGATTCTCTAACAACTTCACATAACTCTGGTTGTCACAATGTATACAAGTAGCATCCAACTGGAGATCAAATAAATCAGACAGTAGCTTCCTTAGCCATACTACCTCACAACTAGCTGAATAGGCCGCGACATACTTTGCTTCAGTTGTACTCAGTGGCACACAGGATTGCTTCCTGCTAAACCAAGAGATCACACCTAATCCCATAATAAATAAACAGCCTGAAGTGCTCTTCCTATCGATGGAACTGCCTACCCAATCTGAATCAACATAACCCTCTAGGTTAATCTTCTGATTCACCTCGTACTTGAGACCATAATCAATTTTACCCCTCAAGTACCTCAGAATATGCTTTGTAGTAGTCAAGTGAACATGTCTTGGATCTGTCAAAAACTGGCTCAAGGTGTTCACAGCAAAGCAAATATATGGTCTCGTGTTTGTTAGGTACATCAAGGACCCAATCATCTGACGATACATCGTAGCATCAATGGAATCTGATGAAGCATCGCTTAATAACTTCAGGTTCGATGCCATAGGTGTTGCCATGGCTTTGCAGTCCATCATCCCAAATCTCTTCAAGATCTCTACTGCATACTTCCCTTGTCCAAGGGAGATTCCATCTGTACTCTGCCACACCTCCATACTTAGAAAATAATGCATCATACCCAAGTCCTTCATTTTGAACTCGGCAGCAAGCTTTCTCTTCGTATCAGCAGTCAACCCATCCATACCTGTCACAAACAGATCATCTACATACAACAGGAGCATCACTGGGTTGCAATCTTCAACCTTGTAGTAAAGGTTGGAATCTGCTTTACTCTTGGTAAAGCCCAAACTGGATAGAAAGTTGTCAATTCTACCATACCATGTCCTGGGTGCCTGTTTCAAACAGTACAGGGTTTTCTTCAATATACATACATGCGACTCTCTATCATGTGTCTCAGAACCAAGTGGTTGTTCCACATACACTTCCTCTTCCACTACACCATTCAAGAAAGCAATCTTGACATCCATTTGGTGTATCTTCCATTTCATCACTGCAGCCAGAGCAAGTACTGATCTGATGGAAGTGTATCTGGCTACAAGTGCAAAGGTTTCTTCATAATCTATTCCTTCTTTCTAGAAGAAACCCCGAGCAACAAATATTGATTTATATTTTTCAATGCTACCATCTGCAGCATGCTTGATCTTGTAGATCCATTTGGAAGTTACAAATGACTTCCCTTCTGGTCTTGGGACAACATGGGCCAAACATCATTCTTCATGATCGATTGATATTCTTTGATCATAGCATCCTTCCATTCTTTCTATTCTACCACTTCATCATAATTGGAAGGTTCTTTATCAATGAAATCACATAGTAATGCTACATACCCAGAGCAGGATCTGGTCCTCTTTATTTCTCTGTGATTCTCTTGTGGAGCCCCATATATTTCCGGACCTTGGATAAATTCTCATACCCAAGCAGGTTTCCTCTTATGAGGATTCTTTTCTGGAGGTGGATCTACAGGTCTTTTTGGTTCTTCAACTTCTTGATCTTCTTCTTGAGTTTCTTCATTCATGGTTGTATCATGAATTCTGGGTGCTTCTGCTTCTTCAGGTTCTTCAGCATGTCTCTTTCTATATTTTTTGTAAGCTGTGTCTTCATCAAATGTCACATCCCTGCTGATGTCAATCTTCTCAAATCCTGGGAAATATATTCTGTAAGCCTTCGAGCTTTCAAAGTATCCCACAAATATACCCTTCTTTCCTGAAGGATCTAATTTAGACCTCTTCTCTTTTGGAATGTGTATGTACACTGGGAAGCCAAA
This sequence comes from Pseudotsuga menziesii, assembly GCA_001517045.1. Taxonomy (NCBI): domain Eukaryota; kingdom Viridiplantae; phylum Streptophyta; class Pinopsida; order Pinales; family Pinaceae; genus Pseudotsuga; species Pseudotsuga menziesii. The sequence goes on from LPNX010900524.1 coordinate 1,019,368, forward strand.
TATTCTGAGATGGTTGAATTCTAGTTTCTTGCTGGAGAAGACTTCTTCAGGAGTCTTGTTCTCAAGTACTCTATGTGGAGTATGGTTTTGTACATACCCGCTGTTCTGGCAGCTTCCGCCCAAAGATGCATAGGAAGATCTTGATCATGAAGCATTGCTCTTGCAGCTTCCATGATAGTTCTATTCTTCCTTTCTGCAATCCCATTCTGTTGTGGATTATAAGGAGTGGAAAACTTCCTCTTAATCCCTAAGTATTTTCATAGCTCTTTGAATTCATTTGAGGTGAATTCTCCGCCATTATCTGATCGAAAGGTCTTGATCTTCTTTTCAGTGTGGTTTTCGATCAAGCCTTTAAATTCCTTGAACTTGTTGAATACTTCATCTTTGTTCTTCATGAAGTAAATCCATGTCTTCCTAGAAAAGTCATCAATAAAAGAAACATAATATACATACCCGCTTAGTGAGCTTGATGACATAGGACCGCATACATCGGAGTGGATGATTTCCAAGATTCCTTGTGCTTTGCTTTCGCTACTTGGAAATGTCTTCTTTGTATTCTTTCCTTTCGTGCATCCTTTGCAGACCCCATCATGTTTTGCTTGTATTTCTGGAAGACCTTCAACAACTTTGCTTGCAAGAGGTAGTGCTCTGTAATGCACATGTGAAAGCCTTCTATGCCAAAGTTCATTTGGCTCCACTATGTCATGGACCAAGGCTTGTTCTGGATGGCCCTTCAATTTGTACAATCCTTCTTCTTGTTCCCCAATCACTACTACATCATTGATAGTCTTTCCTTTTGGCCACATGACGACTTGACCATCTATGAATGCAACTCTCATTCCGTTTGCATCTAATGCAGATATGGCGAGGAGGTTCTTCTTGAGTCCTGGTACAAACAATACTTCCTTCATTGTGATAGACTTTCTAGAGTCTAGCTTATAGGAGGATTCCCCACTACCTTTTATTGGATATTGGTAGTCATCTCCAAGCTTCAACTTGTGAGGTGATTCATGTTCTGATAGTCTCACAAAGGATTCCTTGAATCCTGTCATATGTTTGGAAGCCCCACTGTCTATAAGCCAATCATTGCTTCCATGTGTGATGTTTCTCATGAGAGCAAAAATCAGACATATTCTTCTTCACTAGAAGAGTCTTCACTTTCATATCTGGTTCTTTTCTTCGATGGTTCATCATCCTTTGCAGCATGAGCATGATGTCTTCTCTTATTGCTCTTTTTCTTATTCTATCTTTTAGGACAATCTCTTGCAATGTGTCCTACTTCATCACATGTATAATATCTAATTCTAGACAAATCTGTTCTAGTGTTATCCTTGTGAGAGTGCTTACCTCTCGGGTGACGAGATCTTTTTTTGGTTTTCTTGGAGTGTACCATGAGAGCTTGATCTTCACTTCCCATATTCTCTTCTTGAGCAACTATCCGAGCTTCTTCTTGAGAGCACTCTTCCCATAGTCTGTTGAACTCGACTATCTTCTTTCTAGCACATACCCCTTGAATAAAGGAGTCCCATGATCTAGGGAGACCATTCAAGGTGGTCATTACAATCTCTACATTTTCCACTTCTTCATCTACTGCTTCCAGTTGTTCCTTGATCTGAGAAACTCTTGTGAAGTAAGACTGGATGGTCTCCGCATTCTGAATCTTCACATTCTTCAACTGGTTCCTCAAAGTCATCTTTCAGTTTATGTTCTTCCCTTCAAACAGTTTGGTTAGGCCATCAAACATAGCTTTAGGTGTCTTTAGGGAGGACACCTATGGTATAAGGTGTTCCTTGATAGAATCAACAATGATCCTCTTTTCTATAACCAACTTCTTCTTATGTAAGGCCTTTGCCTCATCTCCCTCTGGAACTGGAACCTCCTCATTGATATAGGAGTCCGATTTGTTTTCTTCTAGGACCAGGGAGATCCTATACTTCCAATCTCGGAAGTTATCAGCTCCCTCAAGATTTCCATCAAGCTTGGTATGATGAGACATCTTTAACTGAGAACCTCAAATGGAAATACAAAAGATTTAGATCTTACCAGGTCAAGATGTCGGATCTGGATTTGGAGTTGAAATCCTGCAGAGCTGGTTCAGGAGCAAATTAGGGTTTTTATTTTTCGGAGTTCTATCCAACCAAATGCTTTGAATTTGATCCCTAACTTTGATTTTAGGGAGGATATCAATCCAATCCTGGGCTCACTGAAAAATTTCTCTTCTGTGAAAAGCCCTAATTTTCGGCAGTAGTGTCGGGTCCAAAACTAAAAAACCTCAGAATTGGATTCTGCTTCGACAGAAATATGCACCCTAGGGAGGAGAGTTATTCCAACCTTCTTTTGCTGAAAATATGTGGAGAGAGATCCACAAAGTAGGAAGCCCTAGTTCCCGCAGCTGCACAGTGTCTTCTTCTCAGGTTAGCTCTGATACCATGTTAGTTTTTAATTAATTAAGCTAGCGTTATGTTAGAATCTTTAATTGAGAGAACAACAAGTACAAAAATCAAACACAAGAGACAATGAACAAAGTGTTTTTCCTTGGGGAAACCATAAATGGAGAAAACCCCACAACTTCCTCAGAGATAGAATTAGCACCAAAAGTAAAACCCCAAAACAGTAAGATGATCTCTCGACGGTAGTAACATCTTTCTTCCTTGCCCCAATGTCTTTCTCTTCCTCAGCTATGTGCTACAACTGAGTGTGGATGAGTGTGTGTTAAGTAGAGAGTCCAACTCTCTATTTATACTAATTCCCGACATGACTAAAACCCTACTAGGGCCGACCTCTCTAGTGGAGTCTAATAACCCTAGTGCCCCGGAACTGCGGGGACTTTAATCCTTAGACAATAGGAGGGTTACCCACAATAACTTGACATGACTTGTTTACATTATAGATCCTCCCGATTGGAACATCGGGGCATGACATGACTCAATGATATTACAAATAGATCCTGGAATAAACATTAGGTTACAATACATAAGAAATGCAAGTGAATACATTCCGAAGTTACAATTACATCAACAACGGTCAAGAGATCTATTCATTCACGGATGGATTTTTTGGTTATCATTAGATTAAGATCGTGAAAGAGGATTGACATAAGAAAAATTTTGTTACTAAATGAGGATGTTTTCGATACACCGCAATGCCATTTGGACTGAAGAATGCACCTGCAATATTTTCTAGCATTGTAGTCGTCGCCTTCAAAGATTTTATCCAAAAGTTCTTGGTGGTATAAATGGATGATTGGACAGTGTGAGGGTTGGTAAAGGACCATCTAGAAAATCTGTGACTGATGTTGGAGCGATGTCGACAACATCAAATCGTGTTGAATTCAAAGAAGTGCATATTTTGTGCGACTTTTGGGATGGTCTGCAAGGAAGGGTTGTTGGTTGATCCATCCTAGATTGCGTTGATTCTTAACTTGCCTCCACCCATGAATGTGAAGCAACTTAGAGCAACATTAGGCCATATAGGATACTATCGCAAGTTCATTAGAGGATATGCCAAGATAACATCACCTATGGAGAAGCTGCTAAAAAAGGATTCATAGTTTGAATGGAGTCCCGAGTGTCAAGGAAGTTTTGACACCTTAAAGACGAAGATGGCTACAACACCAATCTTAGTTTTTTGATATTGGATGAAGGAGTTCCATGTTCATGTTGATGCATCATCAATTGCGCTGATGGTGGTGTTGGCACAACCTTACGAAGGGGATATTGATCATCCAATTTCTTTTTCCAATTGCAAGTTGTCATATACAGAGAAGAATTATACCATGACAGAAAGAGAAGGGTTGGAAATGGTCTATGCATTGCAAACTTTTTGACACTTTTTCTTGGGAGGTCACTTAAAGATGTTCACGAATCACTTCGCGTTGAAATACCTGGTGAATAAACCTGTGTTGAGGGGGGGAGATATGTCATTGGATACTCCTCTTCCAAGAGTTTGACTTCGAGATAATTGTAAATCCAAGTCGCTTGAATGCAGGACCTAACCATTTGTCATGAATTGAGATAGGTGAAGAACCGACAAACATTGAGGATGGATTACCTGATGAACAACTACTCCGGTTTGGAATGGTTGACAACTACTATGAGCAAATAGCTCAGTTTTTGGAAACAAGAATGACACTAGAAGAGCTCACTACAAATCATAAGAAGCACTTGGTTGTTCAAGCCGTAGATTTCCAATTGATTGATGGAGAACTATATAATGTGGCACATGAGGAGATTTTATAGAGATGTGTCCTACTGCATGAGAAAGAGAGGGTTTTGGCAGAAGCACATGTGGGAGTTGCAGGTGGACACTGCGAAGGTCAAGAAATGACCAGGAAGGTACTCCACACAGGATTATGGTGGACCACTCTGAATGGAGATGAAGCAGACTATGCACAGACTTGCGATGTTTTCCAAAGAAACAGGAATCCATCACGGAGGGATGAGATTCCATTACTACCTCAGGTAAAACTGCAACCATTTGATAAATGGGCAGTGGATTTTGTGGGACCAATCAACCCACCAGGAAAGACAATCGATGCATGTTATATTATTACAACAACAAATTATTTGACAAGATGCGCAGAAGCTGCACAAGTCACAGATTGCACTACTGCGACAAAAGTGAGATTTCTCTTTGACAATGTTGTCAATCATTTCAGTTGTCCAAAGATATCAATGAGCGATCAAGGGAGTCACTTCATCATTCACACTGTTAGTGCACTGACAGAGGAATTCCAGATACAACATAAGAAGAGTACGTCTTATCATCCTCAAGATAATGGGACAGTTGAAGCATTCAATAAAGTGTTGGATCATGCACTCACAAAGGTCTGTAACGCAAACCAAAATGACTGGGATTTGAAAATTCTAGTAGTATTATGGGTGTATTACACTACATGAAAAAGGTTGATAGGGCAGACACCATTCAAGTTGGTGTATGGGCAGGAGGAAGGCATGCCAATGGAGTATATTGTTCCAATTTTGCGCATTGCAGCAGCGACATGGATGGACGACGAAGGAGCATTAGAAGAATGCCTAGCTTAGTTGGTGCAGCTAGAGGAAGATCTCTTTGTCGTAGGATTTCATCAGCACGTTGAGAAGGACCTACGTAAAGGTTGGGATGATCGACATATCAAGAACAAATAATTTAAGTAAGGAGACATGGTGCTGCTATATGACAACAAGTTTGTGAAACATCTAGGTAAGTTCAAAATGCATTGGCTGGGTCCTTATGTTATCAATTTCATTACTGAGGATGGCACAGTACAATTGCAATATTTATATGCTATGACATTGCCTAAGTTAGTGAATGGAAGCTTACTGAAGCCCTACAAGAAGGGCCCGATGCTACATGATGCTTAAGGCATTGCATAGTAAAAAAAAATTTTTTTTTTGCATTAGATGGGAATTAGGAGGATGTCGCACTAGGAGCATGTGGAAGCGCAAGTAGATGGGTTGAGGTCATACTTAAGGAACAATGTTGTGATGTCCATAGGAACACCATAGAGTTAAATCTGCAGTAAATGCAATAGTTGAACCAGTTATCCGGTGGTGTTGTTGGATGAGATGCTCATTAATGACAGTCCAACCTTTAGATCGAGGGTACCGGTGGTGGCTTCGAGTGATTTGGTCGAAATGAATGAAAAATATTTCACATAGTCGATCCCATGCTATAAGAATTGATGGGTCACATTTTGAACTCACCATTGCAAAAATTGAGTTGTAGAGATTAAGTTTTAGAATTGAGATTGCAGCGCTGAGTTAAGTGAGATTGATTTGCAGATGAGAGTAAGATTGAACAGTACGGTGGGTAATTAAAGAAGTGGTGATTGTAAGAATTATGCAGAGTTCCATAATTCTGCACAATATTTTAAGTGGAAGTTCCCAGGATTCACCAGTCATTGGTGTCCGAATGGAAGAAGAAGTAGCAAGCATGCTGGTTGGAGCATCACCCGTCACAAGGAAGAAGTGGGGGGCTAATTGGCCCAAGTCTCCGCAGAAGAAGAAGAGAACCACAAGGAGTTCGACAAGAGTGGATATAAAGGCAGCTGATGCCTCCACAACAAGGGTAGGGGTGACTGCAGAAGACATCCCTAGTTATGTTCCCCCATGTAGACTTTGTGCCAAGGAGTGGAAACCAATGGATAACAAAAAATATTCGATCAGAATGCTCGCGATTCCAAAAGGAATGAAGTGTACATTTGATATTGCGCCTTGTTTATTCAAGGTGAAGTATGAGGATCATGACCTTCTTTCATTCATGGACTGTACTATGGACCCATTTGAGAAGAGGATAGGGTAAGAAGGAGATCCAATAGTGCGCACTCCGCATGAGTGGGCGTTGGTGTTGGAAAAGTTGTGGATTTCAGGCATGATTCACATGCCCCATTTTGGGAGACTAATGGAGGAAAATGCATGCGCCAAGAAATTGTTGGCATGATTCCATGCACGCTACTTGTGAGTGGACCAGTCGGTGCTAGTCATGGTAGATTTGATTTCATAGATCACTGGGTTTCCCAAGTAGGGGCCCGACCCATCGCAAAACTTCCGTGGAAAAGACAATGACAAACAACTGGTCACCAAACTCAAGAATAAGTATGCATTGGACTGTGATGGGCACACATATGTTGTGGACACATCAACGAGCAGGCTATGCGTATTGCAGCCAGGATTCTTTCCAACAAGGTAGTGCAGAAGAATTGGTCGAACCAATGCACCTCAGGAGTTGTTGCATGTGATGAGTAGTGCGCTGCAGGCATACAAATGAACTAGTCTCTCTTTCTGTTGAATTAGTTGACGGAGGATGCTATGATCATGCAGGTGGGAAAGCATGCATTCACCTATAGTTGAATGCTCATCTTGATTGCATTAGTTGCATGGATGGATCATGAGGAATACCAAGGAATGGACATCGCAGTCGCCTAAGTTTGCAAGGGCGCGAGGTACCAGAACCTCTGGCACCTGAGTCAAGAAGACAACTAGAAGGACTGTGTCATACAACTATCGATGTATTGGGACACATTGCAAGTTGCAGCTATGAAGGTTCCACATCCCAGAGAGGAAGTAATAGCGAAGTATCGACGATTCATTCAATTCGCTATTGGTCTACATGCTATCCATGTGTAAGTGTGGAAAGACCCTCTGAAATAATGGTTAGCGACACAATACAAGCTAACATAGGAGGAGTTGGATGCCATGATGTTCGAGTGTCCAGAAGATTGGAAATAATTGGTGAGTCCCAAAGAAGTATACAATGACGAGGTAGGTCCTCCAGCAGATGCACACATAGATCCAGCATCGGTGCAGGACATCGATCGTGAGTTAAAGGAGGAATCATTGAGGACCCCAATAGACTCAAAGGTAGAAAGACTCTATGAGGAGAACAAAAGGAAAAGAAGGCACGAGCAGGGAGAAGCCAGTGGCACAACTCCAATGGAAGATGCACAAGTAGACCGCATTATGGCAGAAATTACAGCAGATATAAGTGCAAGCAAAGCGCAGCTAAAGCAACAATCAACAGACAACTTTATAGAGTTAAAGGCACAAATCACATCTTTGATTAACACAATTTTGGAGAGAATTCTAGAAGAAAATGTGGCACAGAGGATAACTTAGATTAATACAGCAAAGTAAGCAAGAATAATGTTGAATCCACCACGAGTAGTGGAAACAACAAGTGAGGATATTGACGCGAATTTGCAGCAGTTTTAAATCATTTTGTTGGATGTCAATGAACTGTCGACGCACATATTGGCGCGGCTATAGAGATTGGACACTCAAGAACTTGTTGATCGAGAACAGATAGTTGGCGATCATCTTTTGAAATTGCAAGAGAAAGAAGTGGAAAAAAAGAAAGAGATTGAAGAGTTGAAGAAAGAGCAAGAAAGCCAAACTGTCGAAAAGGTGCAGTTGTGGGATGACTGAGCGCGACAAGAAGTAGTAATTGCTATATCCTACCAGGAGGTTCCAGATATCATGAAAGACATGGATGCTGACGAAAAAGTAAAGAGACTTAGAGAATTGATTACGACATTCAAGTGCGACATTGAATATTTGCACGCGCTGGTAAACCCAGGAACATCGCCAAAGAAGGATGCAGAGTGTAAGAGTGCTATTGCAGACTTTGCAGCGTAGCTAAAGGAAGTGAAAAAAGAGACTAAGTTGGTGATGAATGAGACTGCACAATTTTTGGGAAGTGTAGTCCAAGGTGAGCAATTGGAGTAGCTCAACACAAAGTTGGAGGAAGCAAATGAACAACTAGCTACATTAAGGACATTGCTCAGAATGGTGCCTCCTGTGGTGGAGGTAACAAAAATGACGGAACTAGAGGAGTTACAACAACGAGTTACAAAGGCATGGGAGAAGCAATAGAGAATCACACTACAACTTGAAGAGTTTCAAGACATTGGCACTCAAATCTGGCTGAAAGCAGTCAATGCGCTTCAAGCAGTGCAAGATGGTAGGAAATAGGTTAACGCAAGGATTGTTGAGAATCCACTGGAGCGGGAGGTCACAGAAAGCATGGAAACCAACGATGGGGTGAAAGAATAAGTCAAAGAAGTTAGGCAGGAGTATGAGTACTCCAAGCTTAATATCAACGACTACTCCATTTCCCGCTGATGTGGCTCAAGGGAAAGCCACACGATTGTGTTGGGGGCCCGTTGGAAGGCATTTTTGAGGATAAGTAGTTGCGTAACAACGAGGATGATTAGCAAGGTCAAAGTCGGTGCGCAAGGAGAAAAAGAGAGCGCAAGGCGGATTGGTCACATTTTGTAGATTGTGGTCATATTTTGTAGATTTTGGTCATTATTTTGTAGTTTTTGGTCCAAGTAGTTAGGTAGTTGATCTAAGTGGACCATGTTGTAAAAGGCACAATCCTGTAAGTAGAGATAGGATTGTAAATGTAAAGGGGTCTAGATCCCTGCATGTACTTGAAGAACACATTTGTGATCTATCTTTGATGCGAGATATGAATCGTGGAACTGTTTTGAGAACCTGTGGTTTTGTTGCAAAAGTAATATGATATGATGGAAACACTGTGTATTTAACATCTTCCTATTTTCCTGCTTTTTGTGATATGAAGTGAATGGATAAATATTGTAGTATGATGCTTCTTTCTGAATGATGCGATGCTTTTATGTTTTAAATCAGTTTATGATGATCAATCTGTTTTTTATTGCTACGATCTAAATGGTTTTATGTGATCTGATTAATGTTAGTATGAATCTACTATAGTGAACCAATGATTGAATCTCTGAAGTAATGTTGCTATAGTTTAACAGTAGATGTGAAAATCCTCTTTCTTACTGTGTAAACATGGTTCCAACAATCCTCCTTTGAACATCTCATGTGAGACCTCATATGCTCCACAGGTGTTGTTGGATAGGGTAAAACCTGTTTCGGTCGGTGCTCAGGGAGATCGTTGGGTTAAGGGTGTTGACAGAGAGTGAACCCCTGTCAATGGATCTATGTCAACAACACCTGTCGTTATACTCTAAACAAAGGAAGTTTGATTCCCCTCTACTTGCCTTCCCTTTATCGACGTCAACACATCTATTCCAGAGGATAGACCCAGAGTTCCTTGTATCTTGGTTTCATCCACCTCATTGATGAGTTCCTTAGACCACTTGAAAGGATTCCTTAGTGCCTTTTGGGTTGGTTGTGTCTCACGTGCTCGACTTCAGCTACATTATCACACTGTTGATATTTGTACAAGGTATTGGTTCCTTCATTACTTGGTTGAAGACCCAGTTTTCCCCAGACTCAATCACATTGGTGAGTCTATTTTGGGACCCACACAATTTCATGTTCCTTGTGATATCCAGGCTACGTTGGTGATAGTGTTCAGAATCCCCTTAGTATCATGCTTCTGTCTATCTACAGTATCTGATGTTGTTTATTTTACCTCAGAGATTTTGAATCTCATTCATTGAGTCCATACAATTGTGTACACCTTCAGATTCAACAAAGCTTCATTTGTTGTGATATCACATTCTAAGAGAATTCCATTGTTTCTATGTACCAGTTCTTCAGATCTATATCTGTATTCAACCTCCCATTGAGGCCACCATTATGTACTTCTAGCTATATGTATTAATTGGATCCCATTGTTTGAGCCTTGATCCCCATTGTTATATTGACACATTGATACAAGATTGGGGGTATGCACTCCTCGTATATATATATATATATTATATATACCTCATCCATTGTTGAGAAGTAATACAAATCAAAATCCACTGTAATTTGAAGGAGGAGCCTCCGACTCCTCCACGGTTATCTCTAGTTCCTCCACCATTGTCATTGTTTCTCCCTTGATCCTATTATGCATGTAGGCCATACAATGAGCTCTTGCCCTCACACATAAGGGGGCAATTTGTTAACACCAAAAATTGTCCACATAGCTCTATATGGTCCAAACCATAATTATACATCATAATCCCACTATTATTTCCTTCATTTTGACCTTCACAATTAAATTCAACCAAAATTTGTCCAAAACATAATTATTCCTTCCCCCATAAATACAAGGAAGTTGGGAAATTATTGCAATATAACCCCCATTTTCCCAAGGACCGAAAAAAACTAAAATGAGAATGGGTAAAAAACCATGGATAAATACCATAAACTATAAAAAACCATAGGTAAGAAAACCTTGGATCATCCTACAAATACAGTGTGAAGGTCTCCCCACAACAAATTTTTGATTCCTTAATTTCTTTATTTCTAGAAAACTTTTCACTTCCCACATGTTTCATCGCACCATCCCACGTTGCACATTGAGTTTACTCTGTGTAACCCTTAATCCCTTTCCCAGTGGAAACTCTTGTTGGAGATAAACAAAAACTAGGATCGTGAGAGACTACAGACCATTTCCTCAAACGACTGTAGTGGCCCAATTTAAAGGTATGCTCATTATTTTGTTTTATTACAGTAAAAACCATAAAAACTTAAAAATCATTTTGTTATTTCTTATTTGAAAGTTAAGGTCGAGAAAATCCCTTGCACCATGAATTATACCCTTAGATTCGACTGATCTAATGTAGGTGCTTTTGCACGTAGTAGGGGATAAATCCCCACTACATGTCGTACCTTATGTGAGGATACGAGACTAAGGGTTTACCATAAAATATATTGAAATAATGGTCAAAAATGTTGTTATTTCCTGTGTTTAAAGGAGGAAGGAAAGACGACATGTGGTGTTGGTCTTCCTAGGGAATCTCATTCAAGCTCATGATTTCCATGATGGAATGATCAAAGGGGAAAATCTGAAGAAGAGAATCTGATGGTGGCGAGGAAGAGCTAATCTAAGATGTTAGAGAGTAAGAATGAGATGCCATAGAAGAATGGTCATCAACAATTATAGAATCGATTACCGATTGAATGGTGTGGTACGTAGTCTCAATCGGGTTGAGGGGCATCTGATCTTCGATTGTGTCAAGTTCTGAAAAACTGGGAACAATCCAAGGATCATGTGAGTTGGAGGGGTATAGAACAGAGGAAGAGATCATGTTCATCGTGTTGGTAAGTGATGGGGGGTCGGAACTAGAAAAATTCCCATTAGAGATGAATATTTTTGGAGTCCCACCCCAACACTCTCGTAATAAGCCTTACATGTGCTCATGTAATACACAAATTATGACCCAAAGAGAGAGCTTGCCTATATTTTGTAATACCTAAATTATGACCCATGAGATAGATCTAGTCTACCAATATTTCACTGATGAGGAAAAGGAAATGGTGGGTATTCAAGATTCTGTGGAATAAACCCTAGAGAGATAACTACCTTTCATGCATAAGATTGGGATAAATTGCAATCATGGAAATTTGTTTCCTAGAAAAGGTGTTAGAAAGTAATTTTGCTACCATTTTCCAGTTTTATTGGCATCCCTAGATTTACGCCTTTAGGCCATAACGGTGTTAGAAAGTAGTTATATCTTTTACACATTTATTGGTATTCTAATTAAGGTCAAGAAAAGTACATTTCCATATAAGAAAAAAAGGGGTCTTTGTCATAGAGAAAATTTTGTCTCTTGTGATTTTCATTTATATATCACTTAAAATAAAAATAATTAAATTTGGTGAGAAGATATTGTCATGTAAACTATATATGTTTTAGAAATATAATTAAATAATTATCTCTAAATATAAATATGAATATATAGAGTGGATTTTTCATGTAATATCATAAAATATTGATCAACATATAATTTAGAATTGGGTTAAAATAAATTTTTGGAACTTGAAAAGGGTTTGTTCCCAAGTGGATTTGATGACATTTTGGTTGTGACCATGGCTTCCAAGGCCTTTCCCAACGTTGTGTAGGAGATTTGTTCTTGCTTAATGCTTGGTGTTTTTGAGATTGATGGAAGGAAAATAGTTGGAAAAACAAAGAGTATTGCAAATTGATGTGATTATTACTAACCATATGTAAGAGATTGAACAATCCAAGCATATATGAGCATCTATTTCTCTAGGAATAATTTCCAAAAGGCAAAGACTTCCATTGATATTATGGTATCTAACTATGAAGTTTTCCTTCCCTTGAAAACTTTGAATTTTTGTAACGTTGGTGGGAGGTGGCAGGTCCAAAATTCTCTCCACCTTAAGGGGATCAATGCAGATCCCATCTGTTGAAACAATGAATCCAAGAATCCGTTCGGATTCAACACAAAAAATGCACTTGTGAGGATTAAGTTGGATATTATAGTGACACGGAGGGAAATTGTCATTAAGTGGTCAATATGGAACTCACGACGATGTGAATGAGCTTGTGATAGTCCAAAAATTCATAAAAAATTAAAAAAAATTGTACGACATTAATTTTTTACAAATGTCACTTTCAAGGGACATTTAACTGTTAGCAGTTAACATAATATGGTTTAAAATAGAACTAATTCCTTTATTAAATTCTAGATTTGCATAATTAAATATTTCTTTCATAAATCATTATTAAATATTTAATTTAACTCATTCTCTTCTAGTAACAACAAAATTCTGGCCTTCCACGGCACAAAATTCCCTGTCCCATCCAGCCTATCCTCCAATCTAAGTCCTATAGCCATCTCAACAACAACTCAACAAAGTGCTGTTCACTGACAGAAGTAAAATAACAAAAAATTTATGAATTCTGGAAATTACTGTGTGTCTGCAAAAATCAATGTTTTCTGCCCCCTTTGCTCTGATACCATGTAGAAAATCTGAGTTTACTGTATGCTGGTTTAAATGCACATTTCGTGGTTTTCACTTATAGCCGGTTTTGCATTGGCTGTAAGTTACTTATGAAATTTTCTGGACAATTTAAACACACAATAAAACTTCACTAACAGGCTGAAAAACACTTTTGGACAGTCA
>LPNX010900524.1:1032961-1075470 GCA_001517045.1 Pseudotsuga menziesii
TTTGTGCCAAAATTTCAGACCGTACACTGTCTAGAAATCCGTACCAGCAGATAAATGCACCGTACTGTCTCGATTTGCATGTCAGCAAATTAATGCAGGCCGTACTGTAATTAATACAGGCCGTACTCCCTCGAAAATCGTGCCAAATAAATGTTGTTCACTCCCTCGATTTCTGTGCTGATAATAAATGCAGCCGTACAGCCAAACTGACAGGCCGTACTCCCTCGAAATTTGTGCAAATAATAAATGCAGCCGTACTGTAATTAATGCAGGCCGTACCTCATCTCGAAATCTGTGCCAGCATTAAATGTTCAATACTCCTCGATTTCTGTGCATGAAATTTTTCTCAGCAAGTGAAGAAAACCCTCGTCCTTCTCTCCTAGCGCTCTTCTCTTCTCCTGAAAAATGAAAAAGTGAAAAATAACCTTTTGCCTCCCTCATGCTTTTTGTTTGACCTAAGTGGGCATCTTAATCCAACGGAGGAAAAAGGTCCAATCCAATGGATGAGATTGAGTGAGAGTAAAAATCACTTTTATTTAATTCACATAAATAAAATTACTCACCCACTTAAATTGATCAAAAAGTGACTTTATTATTATAAAGTCTCATTAAGTGACATTTAATGTGAGGGTCACCTTTTTCCCTCTTAAAGTGACTTAGGCAAAAAATAAGTCACCTAGGGAACATCTGCCTAGGTACAAAAACTAACAGAGGTAAGGGTTCATTATGTCTTTAATATCATGAAAGGAATACGACATGGCCCCTTGGAATGTAGCAATAACATTATTGATGCCAAAAGGGAGTTTGTGATAAGAAAACATGCCCCAAGGGCAGATGAAAGTGTCTTAAGTTGGTCCGTTGGGTGAATCTCGATCTGATTGTAGCTGGAGAATCCATCCATGATTGAAAAAATGACACTACTGACGCATTTATTGATGATTTCATCGATAAAGGGAGTGGGGTAGTTCTCTTTAGGACAAGCTTTGTTTAAATACCTATAATCAACGCAGACTCTAATGGCTCCTTGTTACAACAAGAACATTGCTAAAGACCCAGTCTGTCAAGGGGATAGGGTAAATGAAAACAAATTTTTAGGATCTTTTCAATCTTTGCATTGATAGCCTCAATATTTCAAGGGTGCATTGGTCGAAGTTTTTGTCGGATAGGTTTTTCCCGAAGGTAAGTCTTAATTTCATGGACGACTATAGTGGGGTCAATACTTGGAATTTCTTTGTAGCTCCATGCAAATACGTCTCGAAATTGTTTGACTAAGGCCTTGTAAGATTCATTTCTTTTAGGAGAACAATTCTGGCCAATAAAAATGTGTTCCACAACACCAAGTTTCACCGAAATGTTGATGGGGATGGTAGGCGTAATGTTTTTCAAATTTCTTTCAGTCATTGTGTTAACACCAAAAATTGGTCCAAAACATCATTATTCCTTCCCCCATAAATACAAGGAAGTGGGAATTTATTGAAACATAACTCCCGTTTTCCCAAAAAGGACCAAAAAACCTAAAATTAGAATGGGTAAAAAACCATGGATAAATACCATATAATATGAAAAACCATGGGTAAGAAAACCTTGGATAATCCTATAAATAAATTGTGAAGGTCTCCCCACAACAACTTTTTGATTCCTTAATTTATTTAATTCCAAAAAACTTTTCACTTCCCACACCTTTCACCACACCATCTCATGTTGCACGTTGAGTTTACTTTGTGTAATCCTTGATCCCTATCTCAGTGACAACCCTTGTTGGATATAAACAAAGACCAGGATCGTGGGATCCTATAGACCATTTCCTTAAACAACTGTAGTGGCCCAATTTAAAGGTATGCTTGTTCTTTTGTTTTGTTAGAGTAAAAACCATAAAATATTAAAAAACATTTTGTTATTGCTTGTTTCAAAGTCAAGGTCGAGAAAATCCCTTGCACCATGAACTCTACCCTTAGATCCGACTGATATAAGGTAGGTACTTTTGCACGTAGTAGTGGAGAAATTCCCATTATAGTTTTGGCGATTCCATTGGCTCGATCCCCTTAGATATATATTTTTGCATGTGCTTTTGTTGGTTTGTTCTACTAGGGCACCCTCAGGCGTCACAGATCTGACCCCCCTGCGGCTGATCTGAACCAGTCATGTCACAGTCCCCCCCCCCCTTTGGCCATAAGCAAAAAAAATTTCCTTAAAAAACTTCTATTTACGACTAGATCGCACCTATCCAACAAAAATATACGACCCAGGTCACGCCTTTCTACCAGATAAGTGTGACCTAAGTCATGCCTTTTTCCCCAATAAGTGTGCACTCAACCTAAATTCCAGATCATGCTTGTTCAGGCTTCCAAAGCGATCCCGATCACTACTGTGACCCAGTTTAGTGCGACTCAAGTTTTTCTACTAATTTTTTCTCTCATCCATGGTTGTTTCATAGTTCTCTGCGACCCCGAATGCACCTGTTCCATCGACAGGTGCGACCTATTGTTTTTCCATCTCTTTGAGGTGTTTGAGACCCTTTTCAGGCCCCCTGTCTATGTTCTACCCCTTCCTCAATTGGTTTCTTCCATATTTGATTGCCTACATTCCCCCTAGTTTGTTTTGCGATCCTATTTTCCTTGTATACCCCCCCCCCCTTAGTCGAGCTCGGTAGTTGAGACCCCCTATGTGTTTCCTACACCTTGTGAAGTTCCTTATGAGCTCATTTACTTATGTATGTTTTATTATCTGGAAGAAGTAGTTGTCAGGTGCTTCGTTACTGTTCTTTATTTTTAAGCATATGCCTCTCTGGTATGAGAGAAATGGGTTTACAAACTACACTTTAGTTATGCACACATCTCACACCTCAAAATAAATGCTTGGTTTGTGACCCCAAGTTGAGCCTAAAATTTAACTTAACTCAATCAACATTCTAACTTCATTTGAGGACCAAAACAATATTGTAGTTAAGTTAGGACAATAGAGATAGGAATCCAAATAACACCCCTTTGTTACTTACATCTGAGACATAGTTGTTGTCTTCTAGGGAACCAAAATCCTCTAGTATTTGTTGACACGGTCACAACCCATTTATTGGGGGGACTGTCGCTTTGCAGTGGTAAGACGCGACGAAGGGGTTCCAGAAGTCAGGGTGGAATACCACACTCCATTCTGTACCGATGGCTAACCCTTTATAGTCCTCCTCGTGTGTGTCGAGGACCATATTGGGTGTCAGGGACCAAAGGGATAAAGTGCCTAGAAACCATCACAAATGTGTCATGAAAAAGGTAGACTATTTGCCAATCTTTTAGGGATGTTTTACCTGAGGTCCCTCTTGGTAGTGGGATTCGCTTAGCCTTTGGTTCTTCCGTTTTGTATTGTTTGACTGTGGATTTCATCACCCTGCAGAGGATACAATTTGTGAGGAGATTCCATATTGTAGCTAGGATCTTGCTTGCACTTATACCCCATAGGTTAGTGCATCTTTTTCTTCATAGGTAGTGCATCTTGTTGACTTTCTGGCCGCTTTGTTGTAAACTCGCCTGCTGTGACACGTTGTCGCAGTTCAGTTTTAGAGCTTTAGTTTTGGACTATGTGCCACCATTTATCAGCTCTCCTTCTACACCCTCGGATGTAGTTAGAATTTTGAGCTTATGTTTTTCACCCTTGAGCCTTCATTCATGATATACCACACTATCACACCACCATTGCTCCACCACACTACTCACAAAGACTAAGGTGGCATACCCCTTAGTTCAGCTCCTTGAACCGTCATCATCAGATCCATATTTGACGTTGTTCAACATATTTAGAGCCATACACTACATCTGAGTCGAATTCAGATTTCTATCAATCCGAACCTACCTTGTTTCTTGCCCCATCTAGCCCCATGGTTGGTGCACCTCCCAACCCTTTCTAGTGGGGGATTGTTGATAGTAGACTTGTGATCACTCCACCCACTATACCGAGTATCCCTTCTATTGGACCTATAGGTCTTAGTGCTAGTGAGCCCCTCGCCACCACACACATTGCTGCAAGTCCACTACCAACCAGTGGTGGCCCCACTCCAGCCACCATGGTTCACACCATACCTACATTTATGTCTGGGGGAATTGTCCCTTCTACCTTTATTCCAGCTATTCACACCATCCCAATGACTATTTCTACTATAAACAATCATCCCTACCAACCCCCATTTGCCCGCGGTACCTACATTCCCACCGACCCCAGCACCATTGCTGGACCTCCTAGAACTAGTCAAGGTCCTAGTATTCCATTAATGTCTAGTATCAACCTACTTGAATTTTCACAGTAAATGAATGACCCCATTCGTCATGACCCATTGTGGCCTCCCATGCCTACCAAAATCCCATTAGACATCCCTAAGTTTGAGGGAAAGGCGAGGGAAGAACCTCAAAACCATATTATGTCCTTCCACTTATGGTGTTTCTCCAACAACATAGTGTATGAATCTATTTGATTATGACTATTTCAGTGCACACTCACTAGTGTTGCAGCCAAATGGTACATTGAGTCACCCCATGTCACTTATCTTGATTTTTCCTTGTTAGCCTCGATGTTCCTAAAAAGATTCCAGCTACCCATATATTACGATGAGGACATGGAAATCCTATTATCCTATAGACAGAACACTGCTACCCATATCATGAACCACATCCATGAGTGGCGTCATCACCGTAGTTTACGCAAAATCTAATAAAATGACAGGATTTTCCTTGATTGGTTTCTTAAAACCTTGCTCCCCCCTATCACCAAGGATGTTGCATCCGACATCCCACAAACCTAGGAAGAATCGATCCTCAAATCACATTAGTTTGACCTTATATATGCTCAATCATGTTACCTTTAAACCATTATACCTAATGCTACTCATGTTTCCTTGTCACAAAACGATACGTCGGGGGCATCCCATGCTGCTGATGGAGTCATTGGCTCTATGACTCAACGCCCCCACTTGTACACGACCTCTCCTTTGATGTCACCTCACTCTGATAACACCTGTAGTTTTTCCCAACTTGGCTATGCCTCTGTAATTTCATGCGCAATGGCTAAGTCTGGAGCCACACCTTCCTATGCATCCCCCACACCTATTCCTCGCGTTCATGGACCGACTTTCTTGGCACCTACATGTAATCTCCAGCCGATAGTCTTTGCAACCCATCTAGTGGCTCCTTCCTACTACCCACCACTTGTGTAACCCACACCTACTCCTACTTTGACTCCTCTTGTTCCTCAAGGATAGGTGTACGCTCAGTCGAACCTCCCTAATCAACCTACCCCCAATAACTAATAAGGGCAGGGAATAAGAATGAGAGGTAGGAACCATATAAACAACCAACCTCAAGGGGTAGGTCCATAATTCAACCCTCATAACAACAATAGAGCTAATTCTCCTGCACAAAACCCCCAATGTCCACCTAGACCTTAGAAGAACCCTTAGTTACAAACTAACCATTTGTGTACCTTTTGTGATGTGTATTTAAATTATACACACCAATGCCCCTAGATGCATCGAGCTTGACACCTATTAAAAGCCAAAAATCAACGTGAGATCAATGCTACCACTTTGACACAACCAAACCTAGCACCACAAGGTCCTTCGCCTATGGTGCTGCAAAACCTGCTACCAAATCAAGGAATGGTTGCAACCCAACCCTTGGTACCACAAAATACCACAACAAATTCTTTGAGTCAACTTATGACATTGTCGTATGATGTCAACTTACAGACTCAATGCAACCAATATGGATCCACCACGAAAACTATTGATCCCTCCATGACATATGACTCCATTGCTCTCAATATATCCTTCCATTTGTTGAGACCCCCCACAGAGGGGACTTCCAAAGTTCCTTGGTCGCTTTACGTTGCATCACAAACTGTTGGAGACATTTACCATCATACACACTCTTTTTGGTCAAATTGGCCTAGTTAAAGCACTATCCTAAGTATAATTGACATTAATTGAGATCAGTGGAGCATTAATTGACATCATCCAGTCACACCCATGCCTACCTACATTCAAGGAGGATAACTTAGCCTTCTCCTACAATCAAGGAGGATAACTGGAGCACTCTGTGGGTGATTTGAGTGATATTAATGCACCTAATTGCTAACTGGTGGTTACAATCAGTTCAACCAATCAGTTAAGGTACCTCCTCTCATTAAATATATTATTTAATGATTATTTATTATTATTTAATGATCTGGAGTCAACAGGGTGCCTCCACCAACTTCTCATGATCAGTTCAGCTTCAGTTAACCTCATTGGGGTTCATTGAAGTCATGGAGTACTTGATGGTTGGCTTGCTATGACATGTGTTGGATCTATTTAAGTTGAGATTCAGTCATTTATTGCACTCTGACTTTAGTTAGGGTTTGGTGAGTCAATTAGGGTTTTGGTCAAGTGGTTAACTATGTGTGATTGAATGGCAGATGGTCAGTTAAGCCAAACTCACTCTTGATTTCAAATTGCCTCCTTAGGTATTCGAATTTCTCATTGATTCAAGCTATTGCTTGACATTGGTATTGTAAACCATTCATTGTTTATTAAATATACAGAGAGGAAACCAATTCCGGTTCCGATTAACACCATTTCATGAGTTATTTGTTGATTATTCTTTGATGATATTGATGTTTTGTTCCTAGATCAATGTGCAAGAATAATACGAACAACCCCATTGATAGAGATGCTCTTGGATCCCCAACCTTTGTTTGGTAGAAACTTGGATCCCCAACCCTTCAACCCTCAACCATTTCCCTTTGTTCTTACGATGGTTGTGCTGCTCAACCAAAAGGTGTTCTCTCGAACGTCCCCATTGAGTTGGCCAAAAAAACTGTGTTGATTGACATTGATTTTGTCAATTCTAACTAGATTACAACCTCCTTCTTGGATGTAGTTACATGTATGCAATGCAAGTTGTTGCTTCTACTGTATTTCAACTCTTGATGTTCCCCCATGATGGGAAGATCATGATTATCAACCAATTGACGTATTACAATCCTAAAGGATCAGCCACACTGGAGCATGTCCTCCCCACCATCGACACCACCATCAACAATGTCTCCATCCCCTCCCTGTCTGTCCTTGGTCCATGTCTATTTACCAACACACCTTTGATGGACACCTTTTTGTCCCTCCCACCCCCTCCTTCTATGGATGACGTATCATATTTGTGCACCATCACATCCAGTAACATTCTAAACTCTTAGCAACCTCAGCCACAACCCCAACAATAGACCTTGAGGAATTATCAGGGTTCATTCCCCGTACACACAATCCCCTTCCTCTTTCACCTTCTTGAGTTGTGAGTAAACCAGACATGGCTACTCTCAACCTTTCGGTTTTCACTTTGGGTATTTAAGTGTGGTACCTTGATTCAACCACACTCCCCCCGACACCAAATATCGTGTTGACACTAGTCCAACCTATTGAGACAGTGTCACACCCACCTCCTGGTAAACAACTATTTGCTTTTGCATCTACCCCTGCACCCCTCCTCCCATGAAGACTTGGAGCAAGGAACCGAAAGCTCTGGCAGAACGATGTCCACCGCCTGCTTGTGCTTTATGCGATGTCTTCAGCCATGTGAAACAAAATTGTCCCAATTTTCTATTCCTTCACACCCACATGCGCATAGTAGTCGATACCGAAGACACTCCAGTTGTCACAGTACCAACCATCACTGCGATTAAGAACAAATTGCTACGAACAAGCCACTTGTGTGCAGTTTGTGGCCTATACAGTCATTATTCCCATCATTTCCCAAACTTGCCCCAATATCAGTCTCCCCATAGCGACCTTTGAAAGCACTCCCATGATCCTGAAATTACTATCCTTGAGGAAATCCAACCTCTAGCCTCTTCCTTAGACACCAATAACACCATTTATATGATTTCTACTTCCAGTCGTCCTTCCCCCTCCTCGACTGTGGAAGAGCCCTCCGATCTATCCAGATGCTACTTTCACAACAATAAAGAGATCCTCAAAGCTCTTTCAACTCATGAATATCCATGGGATGATCTTCACCATAACTCCTTTTTCATCCACGATGAAAATTCCTCATCGTCGAGCCAATTTCCTGTTGGAGCGAAAGACTTCATACATGCAAGTGTCAATTGGATGAAAAACCCAATCCTGACACTTGAAGCCTTTGAAGAAGTTAACATGGCCAATATCTCACCAACTATTAAAATCGATATATCAATGAAACCCAGGATAATTGAGGATATTATGCTCGGTGCTTCATGCTCCCTTGAGGAAGTTACCACCTACAAAACACTTTTTTTTCAGGAATTTCGTGATATTTTCACTTGGTCCTATACCAAGATGCCTGGGCTTGATCCATCTATCGTTGAACATTACATCAACACATGGACTAATGTTTCCCCAATTATCCAAAAGAAATGGGCCATTTACACGTCAAAGGCCCCTACCATCAAAGCTGCGATCAAAAAATTGTGTAAAGCAAGCTTTATATACTCCATCGTGTATACCACTTGGGTTGCCAATCCTGTTCCCATTAATTAAAAACAAGGAACCATTTTTGTTTGTACTGAATTTCATGATTTGAATTTGGCATGTCCCATAGATAACTTCCCCACTCCATTTGTTGACCAAATCATAGATGCATGTGTCGGTCATGAAGTATTTTCCTTCATGGATGGTTTTTCTGGTTATAAACAAATCTATATTCACAAAGAAGATCAGTACAAAACCTCTTTAACTACCCGCTGGGGAAATTTTGCATATCGTGTCATGTCATTTGGCATTAAAAATGCTTGAGCCACTTTTCAACAAGCCATTACCTTTTACTTCCACAAACTCGTTCACATTATACTTATCTATTTAGACAACCTGATGGCTTGATCTCAAAAGTGTTCCCAACATTTAGACAACTTATGGCAAGTCTTCCTTCGATGTCGCAAATATAATGTCCTCTTGAACCCCATCAAGTGTGTGTTTTGTGTCGCAGCCGTTGACTTATTAGGATTTACCGTGTCCTAGAAAGGGATTACCGTGGATCCTTTGAAGGTTCAAGCCATTATGAATCTTCCCCCTCAATGTAGTCTACGGTGATTGCATAGCCTTCAAGGCAAGGGCAATTTCCTTTGTTTGTTTATTCTAGATTATGCAACGAAAGCCCATGGATTCTTACGCTTGCTCCGTACCAACATTCCTTTTGTGTGGGACTAGTAAGCGCAAGCTGCTTTCGATGCATTAAAACAAGCTCTAACTTCTACTCCATTGTTGTCTTCTCCCGATTTCACTAAGGAGTTTATCCTCCATGTATTGGCATAAGAAAATACAATCATTGGAGTCTTAGTCTAAGAAGACGATGCTATTTAAGAGCATGTGATCTATTATGTGAGTTAGAAACATTTTGAACCACCTTTACGTTACTCCCACGAAGAGAAAATGGCCCTAACCATCGTCTTTTCAGTGGAGAAGCTACGTCATTACATTCTCGTGAGTTGAACTCAAGTCATGGATGATTCCAACCCCATGAGTTATCTCTTGAGCCATCGCCTTGTCCAAGGTCATGCTGCTAAGTGTATTTCCATTCTCAAAGAGTACAAATTAGAATTTGTCACACCAAAAATCACCAAAGCTTTGGTGTTAACTTCCTTGATGGAAGACTTACCATCATCGTCTACCTCACCTCCTAACATAATCAATCTCCTTGAATAATTTTTATACATCATCTCTATGGAGGAGTCGTGGTATGGGGGCATCGTCCTTTACTTGCACACACATAAATCTCGGCCCCATTTAATCCATGAAGATCTTCACCGCATCCAAAATCAAGCTATTCGATATCTCCTTATTAGTGATGTCTTGTACTGCCATGGTGTGGACATCATACTGCATCGTTGCCTCACCTATTTCGAAGCCAAACAAATCCTGAATGACTATCATAGTGGAGCCTGTGGTGGCCACCTCTCTGGTTTGGATACCACTTAAAATATTTTTCCACGTTGGTTAGTTCTGGCCCACCATCTTTGTTGATTCCATTCATGCCATTAAACACTGCCACAATTCCCAACTCTTTGCCGCAAAGGCAATGACACATCCTGCACCGCTACATCTTATCGCCACATTTGGTCCCTTCTCCAAATGGACGATTAACTTCATGACCTGTAACCCTCCTTCGGTCGGTGACCATAAATACATCATTGTAGTGGTTGATTACTTCACCAAGTGGGTTGAAGCCATGCCAACCTTCAATTATAAGGATGAAACTATGGCACTTTTATTTTTAACCATGTTATTGCTTGTTTCGGTGCCCCCCTCTAGCCACCCTCCAGCTAGTCTCAAACCACGGTTCCCACTTTGAGGACGTTGTTTGGACAGAGCTCTCTGCTATGTTAAAATTTGAACACTAGTATTCCTCTGCTTATTACCCTCGGGGCAATGACCAAGTTGAGGCTGTCAAAAATATCCTCAAAACCATGCTCCAACGAATGGTGGAAAAACATAAGGCCAACTGGCACCACTTGCTCTTTTCTTCCCTCTCGACTTATGGTGTGGAGTCAGTTCTTCCCATTGAATACTAGATTCCATCACCCTGCCTTATCGTTGAGCTTCACCATTGGAAAAATGTCTACGTATGCTTGAACAAACCAATGATGACTGTTGCACTGCTCTCCAAATGATCGAAGCAGCTAAGACCCAGTCGAAGTCCAATTATGACTCCCACATCCACCCACGCACCTTTAATGAGGGGGGCCTTGTCCTCATCTATGACCAAGCCCGTGATAAGAATAGAAATGGGAATATTGAATCCATGTGGTATTCCCCTTATGTCATCCATCGATGTCTCAATGAGGGGGCATATCTCCTCGCTGACTCTGATGATTTCCTCTTGAAGAATCCCCGCAATGGGCTCTACCTCAAGAGATTCTATACCTAAATCGACCAACCTGTATACCCTCCTATTATAGTTTTTTCTTATTTTGCATCATTTTTACCACGAGTCTCACTGTTTATTGGTTGTTCCAAATGGATCATTCCTTTCCCTCCTATGTTGGTTTTGCTGACGATGCAAGTAGATGCTCTCCTAATCTCGTCTAAGATGTGTGGGTCATTTATTCCCTGTCACATGAGTTGATCCATATCAACAGAATGTGTGTTGGTATTGTTACCAACAACTAGGATGAGTATGCCAGCATCATTGGTATCCTCACCTTCACCCTTCACTTGGGTATTCATCACCTTGATGTCTTCCTAGACTCCTAGCTGCTTGTCACCAATTGAATAACTACTACCGGGTATGCGATCCCTCCCTCTTTAGAAATTTATTGCACACTAGACACTTGGATAGAAATTTCAAATCCATTTCATTCATGCATGTTCCCATAAGTCTCAATAATGTAGTAGACCAAATGGCTAATGACGTTCTAGAGTGGCACACCAATCATTGCATATAGGAAATAAACTGCATCATGCATCCTCATATAGCAATGCATACATATGTCAAATTCATCATATAGGCATAGTCATCATCATAACAATAGGCTCTTAAAACACATAAAAAAAAAAAAATATGCATCCACGTGCATTCATATCATAGCATTATAATCAGTACAAAAAGAGAAGTTCCATAAGCTTTTTCATATGATATTACACATCATACAAAATTCATCGTGCTCAAATGCATTGGGGGAAGCATCACAAGATGCTAGTCCTATTCATCCTCCTTCGACTCCATTTCCTCCTCAGTATCCTCCTCCTCATTCGAGCTCTCCTCCTCCATTGGCACGTCCCCCTGTGTCATCGCTTTGACATACTTAGTAACAACCGCGATCCTCCTCATCAGAGAGATCCACTCCGTAGGAGCTCTATAGGATGCATTGATCAGATCGTCATCTAGGTATTTCCACCCATTGTCATTGACCCCCTCCAATAGTTGTTCCACATCCAACTGCAGTGAGTTTTACATAGCACTCTATCACCTCCTTTTCCCGTGAGCGGGTTGATCTAACCCCTCCACCCTATCCCTGCGTCACTAGTATCCTGCTGGAGGGTGTGGTCCCACGTTTGCACATGCACATAGTATGTCATCAGTACCTACCACATGTATGATCTATATACCACTATGATAATAAGCTATGTATGAATGAAACCACAAATATTTATGTAAATGTACCATCATATCCCAAGACCTGTCCTAGAGGTCAAGGAATCTCCGGATCTCCTCGGTAGTCCATGCCTATGTATGGATAGTCCTCTAGAAGGATAGGAATCTTCCACCATTGTACAAAAATATCTATGATGAAGAAACAACCTACCAAGTCACCTCCCTCCTTGATAATCATCTCGCACCACCACCTCATCTGAGGCTCGTGTGGTCCTCCGTCGTGCACCGTTAGATGCGGTCGCACCGTTAGAAACCACTCAAAGAATAATGTGCACAAAACGGATGGGAAGCAGAAATTCCCATCTACCAAGCTATCCTAGTTCATCCCATGCCAAAATACTGTTAGATCATCTAGTCCCACCGATAGTAGATTCCCCTCAGCACACTCTTGACCATCAGTAACTGGCCGCCCTAGATCTTGTGAGGACCTTTCGATCCTAGTATCCACAACACCATCGCTACCATTGCACTAGTCTATATCACACACCAATATGTATGATGCATGAACCTAAGTTGTGGTATTGCAATACCAAGCAAACAAGTAATCCATTAACACCCCTAAAAAAATTTGAGGAGATATCGCCGATAACGCCCAACAGTGGGAGTGTTAAAGTAGTAGAAAAAAGGAAGGTATTCTTGCATGCAGAAGACTTAAATTAGGAAACCAATTGTATTTAATTTACTTTTCCTAAGTTTACTTTGGAAAATAAATTAAAGTGATCTAAATTAACTTTAGTGAACCAATAGTTAAAGTGAAAGTGAAATTAAGGTTTTCTCTTTAACTAAAGTTATAAAAGAGAGATCAATTGGTGGAGAGAACACACACACTTGTGTTTCGACAGAGACAGGATATAGACAGGGAGAGAAAGTCAGATAGAGGATTTAACGGAGAAGACGAAGGAGCGAGCAGCAAGATCATCGAGCTTCGTACAACTGGGTCGTACACTCACATAGGAGGGTGTTGAGGTTTAGTTGGGATTTTCCCTGTGATTTTGCCGGGTACTACATTTCCAGGTTTGGGTGATTTATTTGGGTACTACATTTTCCAGGTTTGGGTGATTTTGTAGTGATTGTAAAAGTTCCATATTTTTTTGTAATAAAATTTATATCTTACTGCTGCATCGGTTTTCCCATCTTGGGTTTTTCCGGGGGTTTCCATACCCAAAATAATAGTGTCAATATTGTGATGTGATGTTTTGAGTTATTTCTTAGTTTTATATTCTACTGCATACTGTAAAAAATATTCATGTGTGGTTATCAGTTGATATTTTGCATGCACTGTTTAGCCCTAATTGAATATTAAAGGAAAATTTGCATGGTATCAAAGCTCTAGTGAGCTAAAGTTGAGAGATTTGCAGCAGCAGTGATAGATCAGGGGCAAATCTATAGGAAGCCACAAACCTAGAATTCCAGATCTAGCGTTTGACAGGTACACTTCACTATCGCCATGCAGTTGAGAGTTCAGGATAGACTCCATGGTGCTCATAACTTTCCTACATGGAAGGAGAGGATCACAAGGATCCTGGACGTTAATGATGCTAAGGAGCACATTGCCTCCACAAAAGTTGCACCTATACATTTGGCAGATCCGATAGCCTGGAAGAAGATTGATTCCAGAGCCATGCTAATTATCATGGATGGAGTGAAGGACCATATAGTCCCTCACCTTTCTGGTAAGAAGACCACATTGGAGATGTGGAAGGCTTTGGAAAGTCTGTATCAGAGCAAGAATGAGAACCAGAGGATGGTTTTGTAAGAGAGGATGCGCAACACCAAGATGACCAAGGGAGAAGAAGTGGTGCCTTATCTCATGAGGCTCACACAGACCAGGGATGAGTGTTGAGCTGTTGGCTCTAAAACTAATGATGAGGAGCTAGTTTGGATAGCCCTCAATGGCTTCTCTATGCCATGGGACACCTTTGTCAAGGTGTTGTGGCTAGGGAGAAGCTCCCTGATTGGAAAAGACTATGGGATGACTTTGTGAAGGAGGAGACCCACATCGATCAAGGATCATGCTCATCCAACAACACCTCACAGATTGTGGATGGGGAGGCTCTAGCCCTTACAAGGAAGAACAAGGGGAAGGAAAAGAAGAATAAGGATGGTAAGAAGAACCTTAATGTGTCAAAGGTCATGTGTTTTATCTGCCACAAGCAGGGACACTTTGCCTCCCAGTTCCCAGACAAGAAGAAGAAGAGTAACACTCAGATGGATGGATCTGCAGAGGTGGATGAGTTCAGCAAGAACTTCGACGAGGAGTTTTGTTTGATAGCTTGCATGGAAAGCACTACAAGGAGCAACATATGGTACATTGACAGTGGAGCATCTAGTCACATGACTAGATAGAAGAGATTCTTTAGATACTTGCAGGAGGGTGGAACAGGGATCCAGGTTGAATTGGGTGATGATGCACGGTATCAGGCACAGGGATTTGGCACTCATTTGAGAGGGAGTCTGGAAAACCCATCAGTTTTGTTGATGTGTTATATGTTTTAGGACTGGCCAAGAACCTTATCTCAGTCTCCACTCTAGAGGAGAAGGGATATTAGGTGAAGTTCCATTACCATAGAGTGTATATCAAGCCCAAGGGGTCAAAGAGAAGCTTGGATTAGGTGATTGGCAGAAGGAGCGAGAAAGTGTACAAATTATACTTTGGGCCTACAAAGGCTCTAGTCAGCAGTAGCAGCAACAATCAGTGTGATTTGTGGCATAGGAGGATGACACACTTACACCATGGATCACTGAAGCATTTGAGACAGGCAGTCATTGGAGTTCCTCAGGTATAGGAGGAAAAGTGTAACCATTGCAAGGGTTGTGATTTGGGGAAGAACATCATAAAGCCTTTCCCACAAAGTGAGCACAAGTCTAAGGAGCCCTTGGACTTGGTGCATTCGGACCTATGAGTGTCCATTTGTTCAGTGGTTACAATTACTACGTAACCTTCATTGATGACTATTCCAGGAAAACCTGGATCTATTTCCTGAAGGCCAAGTCAAAGGTCTTTGAGAGGTTTAGAGAGTTCAAGACTCTTGTGGAGAACCAAACAAAAAAGAAGATTCGGGTGTTGAGGATAGACAATGGGGGTGAGTACACTTCCAATGAGTTCATGGAGTATTGTTCAGCTGAGGGGATCAAGAAGTATCACACTGTGCCCCATACCCCATAGCAAAATGGAGTTACATAGCGGAAGAACAGGACTATGGTTGGAGAAGCGAAGGCCATGTTATTCGATCAGGGATTACCACTATTCCTCTGGGCAGAGGCATACAGGACTGAGGTATACATTCAGAACATGTGTCCCCACACATCCTTGGGGAGGAAGACATCGGAGGAGGTCTTCATAGGAACTAGGCCAAAGGTGAGTCACATTTGCATATTTGGTAGTGTTTGCTATTGTCATGTTCATGCTGACAATATGAAGAAGCTGGACCCTTCTAGAGAGAAGGGGTTACTTTTGGTTACAACAAGATTTCGAAGGCATATAGAATATACATTCCTACTCGCAGGAGGATCATTGTGAGAAGGAATTTCCAGTTCAATGAGGACAGGGTTTTGTGGAGATCTTTGGACTTACCAGCAGAGCAGCAGTCAACACAGGAGTTGGGAGTCAAGTTGGAGGAGCTAGATGTATAGGTACAGGTATAGACACATAGCACATGTTCTAGTGGTCAGAGGGAATCAAGTGGACAGGATCCTTCAGTCATTGTCTTGAAGGATAAGTTGCAGCAGGAGACGGATATCCAACAACTACAGTAGGTTGACATTAGGCCAAGGCCTAAGTGGTTTCGATCCATAGTCCAGGATTCCAAGCAGGTAGATCCTCCATATACATCTTTTATAGAGAGTGTACGACCATAGAGGCTTAGTTATATGGCACTGATGACATAGTTGATTAACTCTGAACATTACAACTTCGGGAAGGCTACACAACATGATGTGTGGCAGGAAGCTATGGTTGAGGAGTATGACTCGATTATGAAAAACCAGGTATGGGAGGTTGTGCCAAGGCCACAAGGGAAAAAGGCAGTGGGATCCAGATGGATCTACAAGGTGAAGCATGCAGCAAACGGAAACATGGAGAAGTACAAGGCATGCTTCATGGAAAAGGGGTTTTCACAGAAGGAGGTTCTGATTATGAGGAGACCTTTGGCCCTGTTGTCAGGTGTTCTTCCATTCAGACCATTATATTAGTAGCATCTGAGATGGGTTGGCGTGTCCATCATATGGACGTCAATATTTCCTTCCTCAACGGAGCAATAAAGGAGGAGGTGTATATTGAGCAGCCATAGGGGTTTGATGTGGAGAACAGGGAGACACATGTATGGAGACTGCATCGAGCTCTTTACACGTGTAAGCAGGCACCTCGAGCATGGTACTCAAGGATTGACAACTATCTACAGGAGATGGGATTTCAGCGGAGTGAGGCTGACCACAACCTGTACTTGTTGACAGGTGAGGTGCCTCTCATACTGGTCTTATTTGTGGATGATCTCTTTTTGACAAGAGATGAGAGGTTGATTGGAGACTATAATACCAACCTTGTAGTAGAGTTTAAGATGAAAGACCTTGGGTTGATGCATTACTTTTTGGGTTTGGAGGTTTGGCAGAGAGATGGATGCTTCTTCATTGGATAGGGGAAGTATGTAGTAGAGACCCTGAAGAGATTTAGGATGGAGGAGTGCAAGCCTATGGCTATACCTCTAGCTTCCAAATGGAGGAAGATTGATGCATTAGGATTAGACGGATTTGATCCTACCTTGTATCGTCATATTATCGAATCGCTTATGTATTTGGTCAACACTCGACCAGAAATCAACTTTACCGTCAACTCTTTGAGTCAGTTCATGGTGGACCCTCAAAGAGTGTATTGGACGACTATGAAGCACATACTTCGCTACATCATAGGTACACTGGAGTATGGATCGGTTTATGAGTGCAGGGGGAGTGTACAGTTAGTAGGTTTCATAGATGTTGACTGGGTAGGATGTGTAGACGACCGAAAGAGTACTTCAGGTTGTTGTTACAACATTGGATCAGGGGTTGTCTCTTGGTTCAGCAGGAAGCAAAAGTCAGTTGCATTGAGCTCGGTAGAGGCTAAGTACATGGAAGCCAGCATGGCTACTTGTGAGGGTATGTGGCCGAGGAAGTTACTTGCAGGGTTGTTCAAGTGTGAGCTAGATGCTACAATAGTTCACTGTGACAACCAAAGTGGCATAAGGATATTTGAGAATCTAGTGTTCCATGACCGAAACAAACACATAGACACCAGATAACACTTCTTACGAGATTGTGTTCAGTGGGGAACCACTCGGTTGGAGTACATACAGATAGATGAGCAGGTGGTGGACATTTTAACCAAGAAACTTTGCAGACAGAGTTTTGTGAAGTTCAGGGATAAGTTAGGGTTGCTACGAGGGAGTGTTAAACTAGTAGCATGTGTTCTTGCATGTAGAAGACTTAAACTAGGAAACCAGTTGTATTTAATTTACTTTTCCTAAGTTTACTTTGGAAAATAAATTAAAGTGATTTAAATTAACTTTAGTGAACCATTAGTTAAAGTGAAAGTGAAATTAGGGTTTTTTTTTTACCACTAGTTAAAGTGAAAGTGAAATTAGGTTTTCGCTTTATCTAAAGTTATAAAAGAGAGATCAATTGGTGGAGAGAACACACACACTTGTATTCCGACAGAGACAAGGAGATAAAGTCAGATAGAGGATTTAGTTGAGAATACGAAGGAGCGAGCAACAGGATCATCGAGCTTCGTATAGCTGGGTTGTACACTCACACAGGAGGGTGTTGAGTTTTAGCTAGGATTTGCCCAGTGATTCTGTCAGGTACTGCATTCGCCAGGTTTGGGTGAATTTGTAGTGATTGTAAAAGTTCCATATTTTTCATAATAAAATCTATTTCTGACTGCTGCACCAGTTTTCCCATCTTGGGTTTTTTCGGGGGTTTCCATACCCAAAATAATAGTGTCAATATTGTGATGTGATCTTGTGAGTTATTTCTCAGTTTTATATTCCGTTGCATACTATAAAAGATATTCATGTGTGGTTATCAGTTGATATTTTGCATGAACTGTTTAGCCCTAGTTGAATATTAAAGGAAAATTTACAGGGAGGCTAGTAAAAAAGTACACGTCTCAGAGGGTGATCTCCAGTCGCTCACCCTGTATGATGAAGCACTATGCCTCTTTATCCCAAAAGCTCACTAGATTGTTCAGAATTAAATTTGTTGAATGCATTAGAGGGATTTGGAAGAGCTTCAACAACCAATACTAGGCAAGTGTATCCTATACTGAACCATCCTCCTCCAACTCATCTTTGAGGTCCTCGATGTTTCTCTCCTGCCATCCAACTCAAGGCATACTGCACAACCAAAAAGTCCCAGTTAAACTCATTTTAATGAAAATTCCCATTATGGTCTATGTCCCTCATGTCGGGCCTTTTTATGTGATCCAATTCACGCAAAAACACTCGATAGGTGCGGCCTGGGTTGAACCTATCTCTTGAATAGGTATAAAATAGGTCACACTTATCTCCTCGACAGGTGCGATCGGGTCATGCCTGTCTTCTCGATAGGTGCGACCTGGGTCACGCCTTTTCCCTAAAAAAGTATGACTTGGCCCTGTGAAGCCATTGGACTCGGCCAAGGCCCTGAGAATGATAAAATGACAAAACTAAACCACTGAAAAATGATAGGCTAGGTGAGAGATCTTACCTGCAACTCATAGATCGCAAAACCGTTGGTCGAATAGAAAGAAATCAGTACCTTTGCTCTAGGTCCCTCCACTCCAACTCAACACTGAATAGTGAAAATGACATGTGTCATGTGGTCCCCCCTTATTTATAGGCCTCCATTTTGTCAACTCCTTCTTTCGTGCACTAGAGACTCTCATTTGACATCTGTTTTTCACCCATTCACATTACTGAGTTCGATTTTCTGTCCCCGTTCCATCTATGTGACTCATGTCTCATGCTCTCACTGTCTTTTTTTGGGCCATTTCTCGGAGTTACCCTGATTTGTGTGCCATCATGAAAATAGAACCCCTTATGTATTGGCATGTTCATGAGCCCTATGCTCCATCCATACTGCAAACTTGGCATTATTTTACCACCATTATTTTATCCCTGTCAGCAGTGATCCCAACATCACCTCTTTTAGCACATGGAATACTTCATCCTTGCTTGACTGGCCATTATGGAATTTTTGTTAATCTCTTTTCTAACTCCTTAAAGAATGAAAATATTGTCGAGCATGCTTGCTTCCTTTCATGCTCGTTAAAGCATTTGAAAGGGCGTCTATGTGGCCTTGTTTATCCCCTTTTTCTAACTATGTAGACTGATTAAATAAAATGACCACCCTAGCACCTTTCAGCTAGGAACGGTTACCCTTGTATCCTTTTATGCTTTTTTGGACATTGGGACAGTAACTTATGAAAAAGATCACTTATGGGTTGTATTTAAGTTCTTTCCCAGACCTCTCATAAAGAAAATATCACTGAGCAAAATTGGTTTCATTCATGCTTGTAAAAGTATTTGAATGAACGTTCAATCAATATTGGTTTAACCTTTTTTGACCTGCTTGTACTACCTGTGAAAAAGAATTCTCTCTGCCCCTTTCAGCTGGGAGAGCCGGGATAGCTCTCCTTGTACACTATTATCCCTTTTTAGACTTAGGAGACTAGTGTATGAAAAAGAGACCCCACTGGAGTCTTCTTCTTGTTTTCAGACTCTCTAAACATGAAAACACCATCGATAATTTACCATC
Organism: Pseudotsuga menziesii; assembly: GCA_001517045.1. Classification (NCBI taxonomy): domain Eukaryota; kingdom Viridiplantae; phylum Streptophyta; class Pinopsida; order Pinales; family Pinaceae; genus Pseudotsuga; species Pseudotsuga menziesii. The sequence continues at coordinate 1,052,869 of LPNX010900524.1, forward strand.
TTGGGATCAACAAAAATCCACGAGATAGTATCATACTAAGCATACTTTTATCCCTATCCCTTCTTCGAGCTCCTTTAACTATGAAGAAGGCCCAAACGATGTCTTTCGGTGCCCACATATATTGCATATAGTCTCCCATTATGGTAGCATTCCCCCCATTGGGTCGCCTTCGTTCAAAGTACTCTGCAATGAGTCTCCCTTGGATCCCCTAGATATCACTTGTCCAGTTACTTCCCCTAGTATCTCCCATTGCAGTCATCTCCCCAGTTCCACAACTATGAGTCCTTCCCCACGAGTTAGTGTCATTTTTTCCCAGGTCAGCCTTTCCATCATACTCTGAACAAAGGAAGTTTGAGTCCCCTCTATTCCCCTGCCCATATTACATATTTATGGTTGTCCGCTCATGCTTCTATCAAGGAAACCTCATTTCCTTAGTAGTTGCAAGTCTCCCTCTGTCAATGTCAACACATCTATTCCATAGGATAGATCCAAAGTTCCCTGTATATTTGGTTTCATCCACCTCATTGATGAGTTCCTTGGACCACTTGAAAGGATTCCTTAGTTCCTTTTGGGTTGGTTGTGTCTCACGTGCTCGACTTCAACTACATTATCTCATCGTTGATATTCGTACAAGGTATTGGTTCCTTCATTATTTGGTCGAAGAGCCTGGTTGTCACCTGAATCAAGCACATTGGTGAGTCTATTTTGGGACCCATACAATTTCATGTCCCTTCTGATATTCAGGTTTCATGTCCCTTGTGATGTCCCCTCGGTATCATGCTTTCATGTATCTACAGTATCCGATGTTGTTTATTGTACCTCAGATATTTTGACTCTCAGTCACTGAGTCCATACAGTTGTGTACACCTTCATATTCAATAGAGCATCAGTTGTTGTAATATTGCATTCCAAGAGAATGCCATTGCATAATGCTAAAAACTTGAGATAATAAAACTCAAATCAAATGAATGTGATTAAAAGAAAGATATAATACATGAAAAAATGCATATAACAATAACAAACTAAAAATAGTGAATAAAATGAATTCCAATCTAATAGATATTTATTGTTAAAGACAAATATACGATGAACACATATTATCAAAGAAATTATATAATAAGAAATATTATCAAACTCAATTTTAATTTTAAAAACAATTACACGTGACTACAATCAACATAGATCCATCTAAATTTTAAATATATTATAGATGAGAGAGTAAATCTATCTATCTTAATTTCAAATATTATTAAATTAAAAAAAAATCAAATCCATTAAAATATAAACTTTACTTAAAAAAATTCTTCAATAAATTCAATCTCTTTCCACATTAAAAATAATAATAATTTAAAGGAATCCATAACCATATAGTTTTATATTAAATTATAAAATATACCTTAAAACATCCATTTAGAATCTACAAAATCTAATAGATGTTGACATGATCTTCCTAAAATATGGAATGTTGATCACTATCGAATTTATTATAATATCATAAATATGTTGACCGAATCTTCCCTAAGTAATTATCGTCATTTATTAATATAAGACATAATTATGAGGAATAGTATGACGATAATAATCAATCCCACCATATGTGTAATTTTGCATGAATGGTTTGAGATGTTTAATTTGTCATTTTATAAGATGTAAGTGGTCAAACTTTTACATGTGAGATTCTGAAAATTTGTTTCCAATATTATAATGGTAAAAAGAACATAAAATGTTCCAATAATGCCAATCATATTATATTATTTGACTTTGATTATGTCAATCATAGGTTATTGGTAGGTTGCTTTTATACTATTTTAAGTTTGATTATTCAAAAAAAATGAGATGGTCGCCAAAAAGTGGCCTTATCGTAAATACAAGGAAGCTTTTGACTATCTGGTCTCTTTTCTGCTGGTTTTTTTGTCTTCTCTGTAGGCTTTGTGCCAATCACACTTATACGTTAATAAAATATAGATATTTTTATGTGAAAAAATACAAGAAAGCTGATTATTTTTTTAAAAGTTTTTTTTCTCAGGGCCAACGAACACAAAAGAGACAAGGAAGGTGAGTGAGCATGGTAATACTCAAGAAAGGCCTTTGAGGAGTCCAACTTCTGGCATACTCTTTACTTTATTACCTGATAACCTATATATGTTAGACATGGAAATAGAAACCCTAGTAGTATTGTCATTATTGATGTTTTCATCTTTAAATATGATCATGTAAGTATAAATATGATCATGTAAGTGTAGCAAATATGATCATGTAAGTATAAATATGATCATGTAAGTGTAGCAAATATGATCATGTAAGTATAAATATGATCATGTAAGTGTAGCATTTAAAAAGCAAACCATCTTGTATTATTTTGTGGTTAGCATTTTGCTCAAGTTTGTCATTGAGACTTTGGTGAAAGAGGTTTGTAAATTCCAAGGGTGGCATGGGTTTTTTTAATGGGTAAAAAAAAAAAAATTATCTCGTTCCTATCCAGTGTTGTTAATAATGATTTTTGCATAACAACTATAAAGTAGGATTATTATTTCCATTTTTTAACTCTATATAATAGATAAAACCAAACAAAAACTAAGAACAAACCAAATATTCATTTCATAGCTTAATTTTAACATCATTCATAATCATACACCAAACCGACCTTTCTACATGTTACTTATAATATTTAATGAAGCGGCATTACCCAATACCAACTTATTAAGGTATATGTTTGCGCCTTACATTTTTTGGTTTTTGTTTTTTTTTTCCCGCAGAAAAATGGTTATAATTTTATTATATAGTATAACAAAACTACATTTTTCAACAACTTTTACAGCAATCCATATAACTCTGACAGCCATAAATCTCATATAACAAAAGACCTCAAATTTTACCAACTAACACTATATCCAAAATCCTAATCCAATATAAGTCCATCAGTTTCTTACAAAAGGGCCTTAGTAGGGAAAACATCTAGGATAAGTCCATCAGTGCATAAATAAGTATAGGCCTTATAGAAGGCGTGTTCATAAGATAGGGATTTTTTTTTCTTAGATTCCTACAATGAATTGTTTGAGATGTGGTTTCTGGGAGTAATGCAATAGCCATTTAGGATGTCGACGTTTCGAACCCGAATTGAGGTTGATGATGAACCTCAATTCAGGTTCGAAACATCGACATCTTAAATGGCTACTGCATTACTCCCAAAAACCACATCTCAAAGATAAGGGATGTTTGTGTTTTGCACTTGATAATACATCCTCATTATATTATCCAATATCCGTCTTTTATGTAACCTTTGATCTTCTCCATTCGTAACATGCTTAAGTCTTCTCTTTGTTGGAATAATAATGGTAGCATGAGACGATATGGATTACATAAACTAATTAAGTCAAAATCTAAAAGCACTACATCATGCTCTAAACTAGTTCTGGGACACAATAAGAAAATTAGAGAATTAGGATTATAGGGTTCATAGGAATAATTTAAAGATTATAATTAGCATGGATAAGGGTTGGTCAATCTTACTCCAAGCTACATGTAATGGAGTTATTTGTATAGTTTCATTGAGAGTAGCAAAGTGATATAAATCCCAGTATGGGGGAGATGTTGTCATGTAACGTGACGTAACGTTACCAATACAAAAATAAATAATAAGCACCTAGATGAATCAAATTTCGTGAGGTGTAATTGTTTTGTTGCAATGAAAAAATATTACACCTCAAAAAATTGGATCCCTCTTGATTCTCGATAGATTCGGGTTTAAGATGAATCTATGTTTGTTATTGTAGATCATTAAAGTCCAAACCATATTTGACTTCATTGATCTAGTGCTAATAAATGAACCTATATTATTTTATTTCAAACATTTTGTGGGCGATTTTAACCTTCCTACAATGGGCATACGTCTACAAGCATAGTACCCACAATAACATTATATTAAAATCCACTTCTTATTGTGTAAACATGGGTTTTCTTACCTTGTTTAAGAACTCATAAGTCGACATACATAGGTAGAGCACTTACCATGGTGAATGAGTTGGGTTTTATATTCAAGACTTGCATTTCTTTGAAAAATGCCAAGTATCATGGGGGTGGCAATACTTACAATAAGACTAGAAAAACTAATACAAGATAACACAATACTTACAAAAATATCCAACTCAAGTCCCCTTACAATGTTATATTTGTTAATCTTTATACCTTCTTAAATATTTGATAGGTTTCCTCATGCTCTGATTATAGAAATAAATACACACTTATCAATGTTGATGCCTATGCATTGCGTTTGATAATACATCCTCTATGCTTCCATACAAAAGTGGTTTCTTATATAACCTCTTATCTTCTCCTTCCATATAAAATAATTTACTTATGGGTTAGCACATGCCAAATTACTCCCTACTTTTAGGATGGAAGGGACTACTGCATTTGGCTTGCCGTTATTTTGCATTAAACTATACATAATCAAAGTTATTAGCCTAAGTTTGCATTCGATATAACTTTGAATGACCAATGATAAGAACCCAACTGTTTCATCCACCAATCAACAAATTGGATGTCTTATTTGGCCTCTTTTCGAGGATGGAATATTTGTATTAGCCTGATGTCCTAAGTTTTTTTATGTTTCATTTGGTTGAACTAATGTTTCAAAACTAATGCTATGGGTTGCTTGGCATTAGTTCAAAATAATAAATGTTACATAATTTAGAAATTGCTTCAACAATCGCCTCCACCGCCCCCATCTAGATTGAACAATACCACCAAGCTCAGTGATGAACTCATTCATGAATGATGAGATCCACTACATAGATAAGGCATCAATCTCATATCCATATGCATGAGTCTAGGAGTCTTCTTTCATTAAGAGCACAAGTAACATGTCATGTGTATTAACTAGTCCCGATTTACATAATAGTATTTTCGTTAAGACATATAACCTTCATGGGTTAGATGTTAATGAACATGCCATATATTTGGACTAGCGGTAAGAGCTTGTAGTCTTTCTTGATGCAATTTATTACATAGAGCAAGAACCATTTTTGTACGTTTGATACTCTATTGCTAATCTAATTAAGCAACTAGTCACTATGTTAATTAACTAGACTTTAGTAATGAGTTGTAAGATGATTTCATGATAATATAAAGATGCAATTTAACATGCAAACATGGAAAATTTACCTTCAAGACTGCTTTATCATTGTAGTTTGCTTGTGATTCTAGAAGCATGATGAAATGAATGAGATTGACAATCAGATATACACAAATTTTGCAACAGTGAGCTAACTGTAACTCTTTTTTCTCATTCATAACCTAATGGATGTACAACTAAATCATTTTTCCAAGGTAGACCTATTTCTTTGTAGAATAATGTGGTGCAATTGGAATTGCAACAACCTCTGTGCGACTGGATTTAGATATAAGAGTGGTAGTACCACCCTTCCTTGCACTATATATATATCCTAAAGTACCTTAGCTTGTCGGCTATAAACAATTTGTAACTGCAACAACCTATGTAAAAGAAACATAATCTCTTTGTTACCACCCACTTGGTAACACTGATAGAAGAAAACATTCTTCCCATTGCAATTCCCTCCTGGAACATCAAATATATATCTTAAGTTTTAAGCTATGAATGATCTATTACTATTACAAAACTAAAAAACTAAAAATTGAAACGAGTGCAAATCCTAGAGATATGGTTGATATAATCCAAATTATTTGAAAAAAAATGCATCAAATGCTTTGCATTTGCATGTTTACAAAACTGAAAAACTAAAAATTGAAACAAGTGTAAATCCTAGAGATATGATTGCTATAGTCCAAATTATTTGGAAAAAATGCATCAAATGCTTTGCACTTGCATATTTTGTTCTTATTGTGAGTGTAATCAGTCATGTGACAAGGCCAACTTTCAGTGCTAATGGTAAGTAAGGTCCATCAAAACATAGCATGCTTATTGTGGGAGTGTTCGTTCCTTTCTGTAGGTGACCAATCTGAGGAAATTCGACAATTTATATATGCTTGAATTAATTTTCTCATAAGAGAACATGACATTAAAGGCCATCCCAATTACAAACATTGTGTCTTTCCTAATCTTGGCCCTAGGAAAATGCATACCATTTTTGGTCGGAAAAGTAAAGAATTTGGTCGCAAGGAGAGCAAAGGCGCGACGGAAAGGGAGAGGAGTAAGTCGAATCCGAGAATTTGACATGTCTTCAGAAAACAATAAATGTAACAGTGAGTTAAGTTAGACTAATAGTCTATCTTTGGGAATGGGCATGATTGTAAATTGTGTCATTAGTGCCTTTATTAATGTAACGGGATTTAATGGGGTAGTTAGAACAACCAGTTGACTGTCAGTTGAGAACTAGTTGGCAGTTGAAACAAGAATTGTAAACAATATATAGGATCGATCGAAGCTGTGTGCAGATGATCGCCTGATTGCAAAATCTTATGAGACCGAGAGTTCATGCAGACTCGTGATGCATCACGGATGATCGCTGATTGTAAAAAACTTATGAGATCGATAGAGAGGTCGAATGAGAGAATAAAGAAAGCATGAGAGCATGAGAAAGATATATAAAACTCATCCATTGTAAATAAGATTTCGAGAGAAGTCTGCAAGTTGAGTGCGCAAACCAAAAGTGTTCCAATATTACTCATGGCAGATGAAGAGCGCTTTTGTGATTTTTCCTGTATGGGTTTACACGTTAAATATTTGTGTCATTGATGTATGTCTAACTTGTGTTTAAGTCTTTATCAGTTTGTCGCACTTACATTAATATCATGTGGTGGAATGTCAATAATAATGATTGGGAATATGCTTTAATTTGTATATATTACATGTTGTGAATGTGTCAAAGTATCATTATTCTTTCTTGTTGTGTATGTTCCATCGCTAATCCATCCCGCCATTTTGGTCAAGCTATGTCTTGTCTTGTCATGAATAAATCCTCTTCCATAAATGTAAAAAACTAGTGTTGGCAGTCCCCATTATCTTGGGTGAGACTGCACGTTCGTGGGTGTTACCGACGAGGTTATTCTTTGTCGGGCCGATATCTTGGGCTTTGTTGGATAAATAGGGAAATTTGAACCCGAGTCAGTGTAAAATATGCCAACAAATGTTTTCATTGTCTCAACGTGAATCATTGTGAAGTGGAAATGTTTTGGTACCCAAGAAAACCAGAGATCCAAGATTGGGTGGATTACAAAGCAAAAGAGTTTGCATAAAAATAAAGTAAAGGATCATGATTGAATCTGACCGAATGGTTAGAAATATATATTTACTTAGATATTAACGAGATTTTCTTTAGTGAATTTCCCATTTTGTTGCATGAATGGTTGTCGAAGCTAGCAACTCAGAGGAAAATTTTGCAAGGTGGAGAACCCACTCAGTGGACTCCTCAACTGATCCAATGGTTGGAAAGATTCAGTAATCGTAAATCTAGGGTTGTTGAATTCTGGGTTGATATCATTTTGGAGGGATATATCACTGATATTGCAGTTGACACAATAAGATCATACAATGAGACAGAAAGAGAGTTCTTCAAAGAACCTAGAGGTTGTTACTTGAAGTCTTTAAAGAAGTGGATAAAGATGTTGGTTTGTGAAAAATGGATAATGAGGATAGAATTTGATGAGTAAATTCGTGTGCGTGGGGACCTAGACAATGTCATAAGAAAGACTTGAACAATATGGACAAGAATGAGATGATATTTTCTCTATCAATAGTGAGAATGAGCCAGAGGGTGGTCTCCTGAGTAGTGGAAGAATATTTTGGTCGGGAAAGAGAAGAAGGACCAAAACAAGAAGAGGAAGTTGTAGCACAATTGAAAGAAGGGACTACGAGTTGGAACCACCCCTTGACGAAGAATCCTGCAATTAAGAGGAAGAATATCGACTTATTTATGAAGATGAAGGGGAATCTCCAGATCCAGACCAGGACTACGACATACCCACAACCCCATGTACATCTCCATTGACTGAGGTAAGACCTAAAAGTGCATCAAAGTGTGTTTTTGTAAATCATAGTAATAGTAATAGTCGAGATAGTAGTCAAGGAATTTCCACTGGTGGAACAAATAATTCAAATTCAGCTATACCCCAAGTAAACATAATGTTGGGGAGTGATATAAAGTTACCTATATTTAATGGGAACAGGTTGGAATACCCTAAGCAACATTGGTTCTTATGTGAAGTTGTTTGGACAATGCGACATGTCCAAGATGAGGCCATAAAGAGAGCTCAAATGATTACAACCTTTTGAGGTCATGTTATTGACTGGTATATGAAATTTTCTATGGTTTCTGCAGGGGTTCCTTAGAAGTCATTAGATCATATATGAATTGGATTGATCGAAGAATTCAACAAATTGAAGTTTGAGTCATGATGTATCATGCAATTAAAAGAAATTAAGTAATTGTCGACTCAGACTGTTTGGGACTTTGACCAAAGATTTAAGACTATGATGGCTAAGGTGAGTTTCGAGATGTCATATGCTCAACATAAAGAATGGTTTATTCCCTCTATGCTACCACATATCTGATTTCCCTTGAAGCAATAGAATATTGTATTCCAGAGCGAAGCTCTTGAGCTTGCTATGAAATTTGAAGCTTCGCCGGTTGGAGAAAATTGTGCGAGAATGATGCAAATACAATCACAACTTTCCAATGTAACATTGAAAATACAAGATATGAAGAAAGGGAAATAAATTCAAGAATAGGTCTGGTGTACAAGATGTAGAATTAAAGGTCATCATAAAGATTCATGTCCATTTTCTTGAATTATCTTGCATCAGGAGCACCAAATCCGATAAATTCACGAGGAATTCCCTCATGTAGAATTTTCCAGACAAGAGGTCATCGGTCAGAAGAATGCTTGTATCTGCAAAATATAGTAAGTGTTGTCTTATATTTTAAATTATTTCAATCTGTGGGTCATGACAAGAAAAACTGCAGAGCATACCAGTTGCTGCAAGAAAAGATGGTTGACACATATCTGATGAAGAATGATGAACATATGCAAGCCGACCAAGCTCAGGAACAATATCCTCAACCAAGGGGGATGGGGTGGTTTGTTTAGAGGCCGAGGATGAGGAGGAGGATTTTTTCATTTAAGGGGCCAAGTTATTTTTTATAATTGTGGACAACCAAGACATTTTTCCAGAGAATGTACTAATCCAAGAACGACATGTTCATATTGTAAAGGATTTGACCACACTATTGAGGAGTTCCCACAGTTGATTGCTAAATGGTAGGCCAGAAACCAAGGGAACCAGAACCAACCTTAGAGTGTGAATCAAAATATTTAGAAGATTTCTCTCAAACCCGAAGAACCCAATATTGTCGTCGTAATAAGAGGAGGTGTTGCAACCGGAGGATATCAAGATGCACCATGTGTAAGTCCCAGAGTTCAACCAACGATACCAAAGAAAGTACCATTTGATGTCCAAAAAGAAAAGAGAGTTTTCTTTGATGCATGAGATGAGTTTGTCGATAGAAATCATGCGTCGACATTTGCTATTGTTCCAATATTGGCTGATGGACCAATCCTGGAAATGCCTCAAATATTTGAATATTTATTTCAAAGAAAGCCGACAGAGAAGGTAAGTAAGTTGAAATATTTATTTAAAAGTTGTTTAACACTTATAGAAGATAAGGGTGTTGTGGAATAATTATCAGCTATGATTGAAGAACCTTGACCAAGTGTGTGACCATAGAATAAAGTTAACCACATTGGTAAAAGACCAAAAACTGGTCACAGCAAGAATGATCTCAAAAAAATCAAAACAACCAAAATAGGGAAGATACAATAGCCACCTAAAGGGAGTCATAGTAAGAAACTAGGAGACATGCCAAAACCAAATATTGAACCTTGTGAACAGTAGCACATAATAAGGGATTTTTATGACCAACTAACACAAAACATAAAATAGAATCATGCCTTTTTGGTAAGGGATTCCTCTCTTAAGGAATATTTCACAAAGAAAAATACTTGAAAAGAACAAACCCATACAAGTTGTCACCTCTAAGAGGATTGAGGATAGATGCGTGAAAACTGAAGCTATGCACTAGACTACACAATGTTAAGGATGATATGTAACACATTTACACAAGAAATTCCAGGTAGATACAAGAGTTTGAACGTTGAATCTATGCCAAATAATGAATAGAATTGAACCAAACCCTATATGTTTCCAACCAACAACAACTATGAGTAATTTGTTGGTGTTCCAGGTATATGAAAATGTTTCATGAGAAAAAAATTCATATATACTTATTAAACTATCTCTGAGGGTTTTCCATTCAACACTATAGCCATGCCCAGACAATGAATGGAATTGAACCAGGGCCCACACTTTCCTGACCAATAGAATCTTTTACAATTTTGTTGGCGTTTCGGGTATATTATATTTCGCAAGAAAACAATCCATATATACTTAGTAAACTATGTTTGCGAGTGTTCCATTGTTCCTGAATGTAAACAAACAAAATATTTACATAATACAAGAACAGAAAGTGGAAGAAGCATTGAAAGATACTCACCTAACCAAAATGCAAGGATGGCAAAAAAACCACACCCCCACTCCTTCATGAGAATGGAACCGTTCCTACGAAAAAGAGAAAAAAATAGGGAACAATTATGAGTTTCTGGAACACATATCTAACAAAAAGACCATGGAGTACCCCAAACAAAGGATGGTGCATTCCATAAAACATACGTTACCTCGATGAAACTATTTGGCAAGAGAGAATGACTGCTCACACTGAAGTCTTCACTACAAATAAGATAAACCCTCACTTTTTTTCCCTTTGTTACTTGGACATAGATAACCAACAAGAATTCACAAAGGGACAACTCAACACCTATACAACACCATTCGAAGCTCATGAATTCATATTCCCTTTTCCAACTGCACAAATCCCTAAAGTGTTAGAATTTTAAAGGCTATACAAGATATTAAAACATTCAGAATCATAACATCATAACCATATGCAATAGGATCACTAAAAGAAAGATAAAGCACAACAACATGAAAATAACGCAGAAATTTATCCTGGTAAACCCTCACGGGGGAGAAAACCCTACAAAACTTCCATGATATAGAATTCAACCTAGTACAATGTAAGACCCCAAGAAGAAGACTAAAAGATCCCTTTTCGTAGTAGACTGTCTCTCTCTCTCTCTCTCTCTCTCTCTCTCTCAATTGCTTGAGTGATAAGTGTGTACAAATGAGGGAGGTGCCTCACCTATTTATACTCATCAAGTGAGTGACTTAATTACCTAACTAGGTTGTCCTAGTTCTCTATCTAGGGTCGACCTACCTAGGAAGACTCAAAATAACATTTATAAAATACTTTTGTGGGTACTATTTCCCCGACTTACAACATAGGTTTTACCTCATGAATTTTACATGACTAATTACATCAATGACATCTCCGAACAGAAAAATAACATCTCCAAAACAAGGAATAATAATAATACAATAAAAAGTATGATAGAATATTTTACGAAGTTACATATCTTTAACACTCCCTCTTAACAAGGAAGGTATTCGACAACATCGTCAACAACAACAACATTTGTACAACTGACTGGTGAATCTATATGTCACATGAAGTTTTGGAACAACAACAACATCATATATCTAGAACATCAACATCAACATGGAAAATCATCATGGAACATCATCATCATCACATAACATCATCATTGGGGAACATCATCATCACCATCATGAGAATCATCATCAATATATAAATATTGGGTCATCATCATCTTTTGGAACATCATCAATATGTAAATACTAGAACATCATCATCATCTGAAACATCATCAGTATGTGAATTCTGGTACATCATCATCATTTGTAACATCATTAGTATGTGAATCATGGAACATCATTAGTATGTGAATACTGGAACATCATCATCATCAGGAAAATTCTAGAACATCATCCACACAATCAGCATGTAAATGTTGGAACATCATCTGCATGTGAATGTTGCAACACCATTAGCATGTGAATGCTGGAACATCATCATCATCGACAAATGAATGTCGAAACACCATCAATATGTGAATGATGTAACATGACCATAATCAACAAATGAATGTTATAACACCATTAGCATGTGAATATTGAAACATCATTAGTAGTAGCAAATGACTGCTAGAACACCATCAACATGTGAGTGCTGGAACATCATCATTATTAGCAAATGAATGTTGGAACACCATCAGCATGCAAATACCGGAACATCATCATCAACAACAAATGAACACTGGAATACCATCAACATGTGAATACTGGAACACAACGAACATATGTAGGATATCTACAGTGGGCACTTTGGTAGACCCATCTAGACTTGTAGGCCTTACTAATCCTTTCGGACCAAACAATCCTAAACATACATACCGATATACCCAGGTCTCAAAGAACCGTTTGACTTACTAATCCTTTCGCACCAAACAATCCTAGTTAGACATGTTGATTCCCCTAGGATCAAACATGCTTTGTAAACACAAGCTGGCATACCAATCCTAGACCGAGCTGCCACGCCACTGCTATAAGAAACCACATCATCATCACTCCCTCTTATGAGGGAGGTTCTTTCATACTACACTAAGCTTATCAAAAGTATTCAAACTTTATGTGAGACATAGGCTTAGTCAACAAATCAACAACTTGTTCTTTGTGACATGTTCTTCATCATTCTTCTCTTGTAGGTGATTGCATACAATCCTTCCTACAAGTCAAATTCAGTTGCATAATTAGAAACATTTTATAATCTTCAAAACACAATCATAATGACAAATTCTTGTGCATAAAGACATATGCAACTTTCTTATCCAATGCTTTAGCACAACATTCATCCATATCTTGTATACATACGGTAACTTTCTAGATTCCTTCCATCTCTACCAGAACATTATAAAGAGCATGCACTACTCCAACATGTCATCAAAGAGGTTTCATTGTAAATAAGTAGCAATGCAATGTTGTGCAACACCATAGGCCACTTACCCATCACATGCATATTAGTAGTATACCATTTATCAATGCAAACTCTCTAACATGCATAATACATTTCCTAAATATAGTAAAATAAATATGTACACAACTGAACTATATCATTTAAGCAACTAGATATACATGAAATTATAATTCAAATACTTATCTTTTGTTTGTTTAGTAGAATCCCTTGTAATCTTTTGTCTCCTTGCAGGAATTATTGGAGTCTTTGACAATGTGCTCTACTTCATCGTCTGATTTTGTGCCTATCTTGCCTATGATAAACAATTCTAACCATAGATCACATGGAACTGTCTACTGGTGTTGAATATGAGTGTCCCTTATTCTTTATTAAAAAATGCATACCTTCTTATGCAATGCTAAAATGGATGAGAGCATGATATTATTCTTCATGCTTTGAATTATTCTAGATCAAAGTACTTATTCCTCATCACTTGAGGACTCTTCCCTTGCTTTATTTTCATCTTCTTCTTCATATATGGAAGGCTCTGCATTAATGATGTCACATAAAAATGCCACATAATTGGAGTGTTTTCAAGGCCTCTTACTTTCTATGGAAGTCCCGTCTGGAGCACCATAATTTTGTGCATATTGGATGATATTTCATTCCCAGGAAATTATTTGTCATGGAACACCGAGTTTAATGACATCTTGATGCAACTCTAGTTATTGTAGTAGATATCAATCACATCATCTCAGTATCAAACAATCTTGTCAACAACTTGTGAATCCAGAATGCTTCGCTATAAGATGAACATGTTGCAATATATTCATCTTTTTTGTATTGAGAGAAACACTGGTTTGCTTTTTGTTGAGACATGAGATCACACCTGATCCTGAACTAAAACAATATCCTGAAGTGCTATTTTTGTCTTCAGCACTGAATCTGCATAACCAAGTAATTATCTGATCTCACTATCAGATATATATCTCTGATGATAGAAGGAACGTTTCCCATATTTAAGTTAATAGCATTGTCCAAATCTCAAATAGGTGGATGACTTATTGGAATATCTTCAAATACCTTGGAAGGATTTTTAAGGACCCTTTGAATATTTGGCGAAATAGGAGCCTTACATGTTTGAACATCTAGTGAGTATAATTGTGTATTTACACCTTGTTTTCCTTTCTTTAACAATGTTGTCATACCATTATATATGATTACCTTGCTTTGTTGCCCTGTGATACCATTTAACACAAATTCTTTTCCTTCCCAGGAAAATATTCTAAAAATTAAAAGCCATTGTTCCCAATGATTATAACCATTGAACTCCTAATACAACATCAACACCCCCATTGGGATAGCAATCATGGGTCTATTCAATACATAGTCTCCCATATTAAGATTGATATTATGGCATTTCCCTAAACAATTGATGGTTCCTCCATCTACAATCATTACGAAATTATGTTGTTGGATATACAAAGCAATTGAGATCTTTGGCTACTTTACAATAAATGAATTTATGAGTACTACCCGAATCAATCAACATGATTCCCTTTTTATTTTTTATATATCCTTCGATCTTGAGAGTTTGAGGAGTGTTAATTCCAACCAAATCATGACAAGATATGGTTGGAGTAATCACTTCTAGTTCATCCCCTTGTGGTGGTTCCTATTTTTTTTGTTCTTCCTTGTCACATTCTATGTAGAGGGGTTTCTTTTCTTCGCACTTATGTCCCTTATTGTACTTGTTGTCACAATTAAAGCATATACCTTTCACTCTCCTTTCCTCTAGTTGTTGAGGTGTCAACCTCCAAGGTTGGTTAGAAGGAACATCATTCTCTCTGGATGTGTTGGAAGTGGTATTTATAGTAGTCATCTCCATAGTTTTACTTTCAACCGTCCTTTCCATCATGAAAGTATTTTCTAGGGATGATGGTTCAAAGAGACGCACCTCATGTTGAATGTTATCCTTCAAGGTTCCAATAAAGAGATCTAACAAATTTTCTAAAATATTATTCACTCTGATACTTAGTTGCTGAAATTGCTTGATGCGATATGTAACTAGACCTTTTTGCTTGAGATTTACCAATTGGATGAAGAAGGTGTTGTTATTTATACCCCCATAACGTGCAATCAATTCTTCTATTAATATATACCAAGATATAATAGAGTCCTTTTTACGGTCACAAAGCCATTGGTACCATACAAATTGATCAAGTTCTAAATATAAGGATGCAATAGTTACCTTTCGCAAAGTGGACACCTGGTGTAGATCACAAAATTGCTCCATCTGAAAAATTCATGTGATTGGATCCTTGCCATCAAAATTTCTCATGTCAATCTTGGGGATAAAGTAGTTCCTTGGACCTAAATTGATACCATGATATTGTAGTGAATCATCAACTTTTGAGGACTCCAACTTCCTACTCTCCAATTGTTTTTCAATTTTCTCTAGATGTGACTGGAATAAGTCCTCTTTTTCCTCCTTATCCTCTTCTGGAGTAGATACATGAGGAATAAAGCTATTTTTTTATATCATTCATCAATTCCTTCAAGTCTTGAAGATATTCTTTTCTATCCATCCCTTTGAGATCCTCTTTACTAGCCATCCTTTTGAGATCCTCTTCACTAGTTGTCCCTTTGAGATCCTCTTTAATAGCCATCCATTTGAGGTTCTCTTTACTAGACATCTTATTTTCCAAATTAAGGAAGTCATCCATTTTCACATTTCCTTTAATCATATCCTCCAACTTGGACACTCTAAGAGATATGTCTTCCATTTCATCATATGTCAGAGATTAATCCTCTGGGGGTTTGAGAAGAGTGTGATTCTTTCCAGTTCCTTTTGGTGGCATTTTTAACAATAAATATATATCACACCCTAGGGTTTACCACAAACAGATCCTTATACTCAAAGCTATTCAAATGCAAAATGGTGTACATTTTTCAAACCCTGATTAGAACATTGTTTTATGGCCAACTTGTAACTGACGTAAAATTTAAATTTTGAATCCTTTGGGTTTGAAACTTCTATATGTGGTACCCTAATGTGTCCTCTTACCAATGCTGCACATATGACCTAATTTGTATGTGCCAAAAAATTTATTGCATATCTCTCAAAGCTTCTTATTTTTGGCCTATCTAGAAGATCGAACTTGTATGATATACTACATGTCCAATATTTTGTTTCTGCAGTTGAAAATTTCACCACATATAACCTGGTCTGTCTTATTTCATATGCAACTAGTCTCCCTCAATTCGGATCTAGGAATCCTCATATATGACCTTTTTCCCTAGAACACTTGTTTCAAACCCTAATTGGAAGATTGTTTTAGGGACGACTTATAACCGAGATGAAATTTGACTTTCAAATCCCATGGGTATGAAACTTTGGTATGTGGTACCCTGATGTGTCCTCTTTCCAATTACACAAGTCTGACCTAAATTGGATTTTCCAAAAACAATTTATTGCAAATATCCAAAAACTTCTTATTTTTGGCCTATCGAGAAGAGTGAATTCGTACAGTATGCCACATGTCCAATATTGTGTTTCTGTAGCTAAAACTTCTATCACTGATACCCTAGTCCATGTTATTTCTGGTGCAACTAGTATCACTCTATTTGGATCTCTTATACCTCATATATGACCTTTCTCCTGAGAACACATGTTTTAGACTAGGTTTTGGACTAGTAAAAAACTCTAGATTCCTCTGCAATTATCTTCGAGACTGTAATGGTTCAGGATCTAAATTTTGGACTGGAGATATTTCGGCCTATTTTGGAAGTGTTTTTTTAACCTTTATCTTTTAATCCTTGTAGAAAAAAATTTGTATCAAAAATTCCAAGATGACTCATTTTGTACAAGCCAGTTCCGAGGAAAGAGCTCTGATACCAAATGTTATGCAACCAAGTCCCATAAATAACATAAAAATAGCATAAATAGACCAAAAGAGAGTAATCCATGCCTTAATAATGAATGACAAATATAAATAACAATCCTCTTTGATGGAGGAACCTCCTTACACAATGCACTTGTGTACCCAAGACAAGACAATATCCAATGCTCGCTCAAATGAAAATATATCCTTCCTATATATAAGAGACAAAGGTGTACAATAACAACTAATAGAGCCACTAATATACCCAAGCCAACATCAATAATATGTAATACACCACCATATAGGGGGTAAATTGCCACACTATTGGGGGAACTGTGCCCAACATTTAGGGTTTAACATGTTCTGAAAGATGACAATAGAGTTGAAGTAATGCTAGCCAAGAAGTAGAAATTAATGGTCAAAAATTTGGAGGAGAATATCTAGGATGTGAAGGTGTGAGTTATTGTCACATGGTTTCCTTTTTTAATAAATTATCAACCTATGAAACTGAAGGGATTTTTAAACATATGTACAAAACTATTAACTAATTGACAAATGGGAAGCACAAATTTATGATCTCATCTATAAGTATACATCCATGTGGATTCAGTAGTTAGCTTGCAAGTATGGATTACTGGTTGACTTATTTTTCATTTGATGAAAGCATGTTAACATTTATGGCAAAAATGAGTTTTAGACAAATTATGGACAAGTGGAAGAGATGGGAAAGGAAACTATGTGCCTTACAAATTAGTGAAGAAGAATGGAATGAAGAGTATATCAAACAGATTTGACATCTGCACAAAAAGAAAGTGCAGAATAAGAGGACAATATGTTTCGATGTGGAAAATTTCCAAATGTTGTTGTATACAACATGTATACAAAGTATAACCAATAGATTGCAGAAGAACAAGTGGGTCAAGAGGAAAATTATACACATAAAGAACAACAAGGTTTAAATGGTCATTCCTACACCATCATAAGCTTGGAAGGAAATCTATAAATATGTGGATTAAGGAGTTGTTGAAATATTGTATCTTCGAAGAATATTCTAAATGTATTTGATTGGTGTAACCTATCAGAGATGTTTTATTCCTCCGTCGGGATGCTACTATTGTATCTGGTCATCATGGAGTCATGAGGTAAAACCTTCGTTGTAAGTTGGGTCAATAGAACCCTACTGAATATAATATAATATTGTTTTGTGTCTTCCTAGGTGAAGTCGACCCACTAAGTTTGTTGAGGCCGACTTGTTAGGGAAAAATTCAAGTGGAAGAAAGAGTATAAATAGAGGATGTGTGTTCCTCATTTGACACACACACGCACTTGTGTATAACCCATAGGGGAGAGAGAGAGAGAGAGAGAGAGAGAGAGAGAGAGAGAGANGAGGAGGTTTCGATGGATTTTCTTCCCCTTGAGGGTTTCCCAGGATAAATATGTGTCTATCTTGTGATTGTGTTTCTTTCAGTGATTCTGCATATGCTATTGTTGTGAAATTGAATTGAATACTAATGATATCTATCTAAGAATAAGGGATCCTAACATGGTATCAGAGCTAGATTGAATAGAACAACTTTCAAAAGGTGAAACTCTCTCTCGTCTCCCTCCGACAATAAATTAGGGTTTTTGTCAAAGTTGGAATTTTGAAGATATGATTGCATATATAGTTGCTTCTCCCTAGAGCACATCTATTGAGACTTGGATCGAAATTTTTGAGTGGGTATATATCTGGGTTAGTCAAACCCTAGTTTGGCTTTGAACCAAAAAACTGCAGAAAATCGGAGAACCGAAAAACTGCAGAAATTGAAATCTCGCAAGTAAATTTTGAAGGGTGAAGATTTGGAATCTACAGAAACTAAGTGTGCCAGCCAACTCACCTTAGTGATGCGTATCTCCTAGTAAGGTCAGTTTTGAATTTTGAGAAATTTTATTTTTTTGTGACCTCCTGGATAAGATGGCCCCGAGCACTAAGCTTGAGGACAAGCTAGAAGGCATAGAAAACTTTCAAGCATGGTAATATAGGATTGGTCTCATTCTTAGAGAGAATGATCTTGACAAATACATCAAAGGAGAAGTTGTAGAACCTGAAGAAGATGAAGATAAGGAGAAGCACAAGAAGGACCTGATTAGGGAAATGAGGACCATTGCTGATTCTATCAAAGATCACTTGATTCCTCAAGGTCATACAATAAGACCCCAAAGGAAATGTATGATTCCCTATCCAGAATGTATGTAGGAAGGAACATCAATAGAAATATGAATTTGAGAGCTCAATTGAAAAGTATCAAGATGAGACAAGGAGAATCCATTAAAGACTACTTCACAAGGGTCTCCCAGTTCAAGGAGCAACTAGAAGCCATTGGATACTCCCTTGATGAAGATGAACTAGTTATGACTGCTCTCAATTGTCTCACTAGACCTTAGGATTCATTCATACGGACTATGTGTGCTAGAAAAGAAAGCATGAAGTTTGACATTGTATGGGAAAATTACATCCAAGAGGAGGCTAGAGTAGCCAATAGAGAATATCTACTAAAATAAGATGATCAAGCCCTAGACACCCATACCAAAAGAGGAATAAGTTAATCTAACTTCAAGAAGGAAATCCAAAAGAATTTTCGACCTCCCAAGAGGTTCCAAAGGAAAAGAGAAAACAATAAAAGGAAAAACTACTCCTAATTTCAATGTTACAATTGTCACAAGATAAAACATATTTCCAAAGAGTGTCCATTTAAGAAAGAAGAATATAAGAAGAATAAGAACAAAATACATTATGCACATCTAGCTGAAGATGATGAATAAGAAGAAGGACCTCGAAGTAAACAAGCAAAAGAAAAATATGCAGAAGAATATGTATTATTCTCTGCACTCTCTGGGTCTGTGACACCTGGAGAAGATACATGGCTTATTGATAGTGGTGCTTCATTTAACATGAAAAGAAAAAATAAAACTCTGTCAAAACTTGAAGAAAATAACTCCCCTCAGAAAGTATAATTAGGAGATTACTATCAATATCCTATCAAAGGTATTGGTGAAGCAAGCTACAAACTTGATTCTGGAACCTGCATGAAGATGAATGAAGTCTTATATGTACCAGGTTTGAAGAAGAGATTACTTTCTATATCTTCATTAGAGAAGAAAGGATATAGGGTTTCATTTATAGATGGACAAGTAATTATGTAGCCCAAAGGAAAATCAATTGAATATGCGGTTGTCATTGGTGAAGAAGAAGGAGGATTATATAAACTCAAGGGACATTCGGAAGCAACCCTTGTTCATGAGACCACTAGCCCATGTGAACTATGGCATATGAAGTTTTCTCATATCAACTACAAGGCACTACCCTATATGAGAAAACTAGTAACACGTTTACCATATTTGAAGATCGATCATGAAGGCACTTGCAAAGGATGTGCAAGAGGAAAGAATATCAAGGATCCATTTAAGAAGAGTGAAACAAATACTAAAGGTACATTGGAATTAATTCATTCTGATGTATGTGGACCAATTCCCTCCACATATTTGAGTAGTTATGAATATTATGTTACATTTATTGATGACTATTCACGAAAGACATGGATATATTTCTTGAAAAAAAGGATGAATAGTTGGAAAATTCAAGGAATTCAAAGCCTTGATAGAGAATCATTCAAAAAGAAGAATCAAGATACCCAGAACAGACAATCGTGGTGAATATACTTCAAAAGAGTTTGAAGCATTTTGTAAAGAAGTTGGAATCAAGGGGGGACTAACCACTCCCTACAATACTCAACATAATGTTGTTGCAGAAAGAAAGAATATGACCATTATGGAAGCAGTGAAGACAATGATACATGATCAAGATATTCCTATGCATCTACTGGTTGAAGCAGCAAGAACAACAATTTACGTACATAATAGATGATCCCATAGTGCCCTTGGATTCAAAACTCCTGAAGAAATGTTCACATGAAAGAAGCCTAAAGTAAGTCATCTCAAAATATTTGGTTGTTTAGTATATGTTCACATTCCAAAAGAAAAGAGAACCAAGTTGGGCCCTTCTGGAAAGAAGGGAATATTTGTTGGATAATGTGAAGTCTCCAAAGCCTTTAGAATATACATTCCTGGATTCCATCACATGGATATTAGTAGGGATTTAAAATTTGACGAAGAATCATCTCTCAAGAGATCCAGAAAGTGCCAACATGAAGAAGTATATGAAGAAGATGTACCTCCCAGAAATGTAGAACTTACACCCTCCCCTCAAGATAAAACATAAGAGGACCATGATGTGCTAGAACCTCAAGAACCTCCTACTATGAGTATATAATGAAAGAGAAAGCCTGCTTGGGTAAGAGAAATTATATATGAAGCAGAGAAGTATGGAGCTCCAGAAGGCTCCACAAGAGTAAGCAAGAGATCAAATCCATTCTCTAGTTATGTAGCTTTGATGTGTGATCTTGTAGATCAAGAACCTACCAATTATGAAGAAGATGTACAGAAGAAAGAATGGGTAGAAGCAATGACAAGAGAATACCAATCAATAATGAAGAATGATGTCTGGGATATAGTTCCCAAACTTGAAGGCAAGAGTATGGTGTCTTACTAGTGGATCTACAAGATAAAGCATGTAGTTCATGGAAGTATTTAAAAATACAAAGAAAGGTTTATGGCTAGATGATTCTCTCAGAAAGAGGGAATTGATTATGAAGAGACATTTGTGCTAGTAGCAATGTACACTTCCATCAGAACCATCATGGCACTTGCATCCATGATGAAGTGAAGTTTACACCAGATGGATGTAAAGACAACCTTCCTGAATGGTATAATTGAGGAAGAAGTACACATTGAACAACCACAAGGATTTGAAGTTGAAGATAGACGGACTCATGTATGTAAGTTGAAGAAGGCTCTGCATGGACTGAAGCAAGCTCCTAGAGCTTGGTATGGAAGGATAGATAGCTTCTTGGCAAGCTTGGGCTTTACCAAAAGTAAATCCGACCCTAACCTTTACTTTAAGGTTATGGATGATGAACCTGTCATACTATTACTGTATGTGGATGACTTATTTCTGTCAGGAAATGAGAAACAGGTTGTAGAGTGCAAGAAGAAGCTCACTGAAGAATTCGAGATGAAAGATCTTGGATTGATGCACTATTTTTTAGGTCTGGAAGTATGGCATATCCTAGAAGGAATACTTCTCAACTAGGGAAAGTATGTTGTGGAAATATTAAAAAGATTTGATATGTTGGATTGTAAATCCACGTCCACTCCTATGGATACCAACCTGAAGTTGTTATTAGATGAATAATCAAAATTAGTTGATGTGACTTAGTATAGACAGATTATTGGGTCGTTGATGTATTTGACGAATACCGGTCCAGATATATGCTTTGTTGTGAGCACCCTGAGTCAGTATCTAGTCAAACCTAGACTTGTTCACCTGATTGCTGTAAACCATGTGATGAGGTACCTGAAAGGTATGATAGACTTTTGTTTATACTATGATGGAGATCATGACTACATATTGTATGGTTATACATATGCATATTGGTATATAAGTAACTCAGACAAAAAGAGCACCTTAGGTGGATTTTATTGTCTAGGGTCCGCCATGACCTCATGGTTTAGCAGGAAGCAGTCTAGTGTTGCTCTCAACACAGTTGAAGCAGAGTATATGTCACATACCCCAATTTTGTAAAATTATGTAATTTGTTTTATTTATTTCTGAGACATTATGTTAAACTTAATCCTAAGTAGGGATTGATGACTCA
>LPNX010900552.1:20619-38526 GCA_001517045.1 Pseudotsuga menziesii
GAATTCATGTAAGTAATTTAATGCATGAGTTGACTGGTTAAGGATGCAGACAGTTAGAAGATTTCAGTCTTGTTCATACAGTCTTAGGCTTAGAAAGGAAGTTAATTCAGAGATTCCGGGGCTCACCAGGTAGTCGCCAATTGTTGCGCCTGCAACATTTTCCCAAAATTCTAAAAATTTTGGGACCCTCCTTTACTTCGAGTTATCCATTTTCCTTGCTTAGTTTCATGCTCTTGAGTTTTGCTTATGGATTGATGGCTCCTTCCCGAATTTTGAATGCTAGAAATTGACTGGTTTTTCATAGTTAAGATGCTTAAAAACTTCCATTGAATTTGAGTCCCTGTCATTTTGCAAAAAGTTTTTTTGAATTTTCGTTGCAAAGTCTTCATGTCGGACGCATTTCTCCTTGTTGTCCCGACCGTTGCGGGCGTCTTTCGGTTTCTATTTCTCTTGCCCGCCCCGCCGTTGCGGGTGGCCGTCAGATCCTTCTACCCATCTATCGCACCGCTGTAGCGGAGGCTTTTCGTTTCATAGTTGGCTGTGTCGAGCCCGCCGTTGCGGGTGGCTCTCAAGTCCGCCATTGCGGGGAATCTCTGACTCTCGATTTTCGTTTCCGTAGCGGATGATTTCTATGTCCGCCCCTCCATCATGGGCCGTGTCGCATGGCGAAACAATTGATCGTTGTATCCGTTGTGGGCGGTGTCATGATGGAAGCGGTCCGCCGTTGCGGAGGTTCCCAAGCTCCAAGCTTCCGATATAATTTCCGCCGACGCCCGAGGTATTGTTTTGATCCATATTCGCCGTTGCGGGTGATAGAGTGGTAGGAGCGGTCCGCCGTTGCGGGTGGTATGAAGCTCGTGCCGCCCGACCTAACTTTCGGAACCGCCCCGATTGATGTGACTTCTCGCACGTGTGGATGCGTTTATATATGTTGGGCGACGAACGGGGTTTTTTGTTGTTTTCGAAGGCGTGGTTGCGGTGAGGCGAGCTGTTGAATTTACGAGCGCGTGAGAGCTAACTGTTGGTACCTGTGGCCAGGTGGCAAGAGAAGAAGTCTAGCTATCATCACCTCCCTCATTTGGTGGATTGCCAGGTAGGATCTCGACTTTTATCATCATTTTTTTTTAAGATTTCTTATACGCGGTGGGGGGTTTTAAGATTTAGACCCGTCGTCTCGTTGCGCCAGCGGGGATTTTCTCCCTTGGTTGGGTTTTTTTTTCTCAGTCGTCCACCTGGCGTTGCGCGCCGTTCGGTTAGGGTTCCCGGTTGAATTTGTTTGGATGGTTATAGGAAGAGGGGTTTTCGCCGTTTATGTTTAAAAGCCCGTGTTTCCTTTTTTTTGCCGTTTCAGTCCTGTGGGGGGAAGCGAGGTGCAAGCGGCCTTCATGCCGCCTGCACCTGGTGGTTATGATGGCGGATTTGGGGCACCGGAGGCCATTACGCCATTCTGCGCTAGGTTTCGTTGGGCGGTTAAATTAATAGGAGCTGCGTTGCTGTTTTCTGTCTAGGGGTCGGGTTGCACTAGCCATAGTCGCCGGGGGTGTTTCTGACTCTCTGTTTACAGTCCGGGGTTGTGCGTCGTCTCGGTGGGAATTGGGGATGGCGCGGCCTAGTTTTACTACTAAACGCTGAAAACCTTGGTAGGGTAAATAGGAAGGGTAGCATGAGTCGGTTTTGATCGAGATGCATGGTCCAGAGATGTGGGCGCTTCCCATCGAGGTGTGTGGAGAATGTCAGCGACATATTTTTTTTTGTTGTTTGCATGCCTGTCGCAGTGGGCCTGAGGGTTTGTAAGGTTGGAGCGTCGATTGTTCAGGCCTGAGGCTGAGATGTTTTTCTCTTTGCATGTGATAGGCTGTGAAGTGATGATTGTATGATGCATCTGCATAGATTTTTCTCATGTCGCTTCTATATATCATTTTCTTAAGAATGACAAGCCTCGTAATAGCGTAGTATCTTGCCAACCTCAGTATGACTGATATTTTAATGCATGTGAGATAAACCATAAAACAACTCATTCATAAGACTTGGTGAAGATGTGCTACAATATAATTTATCATGCTCATAACACATTGCACAGCACTTCATATTTGTGAATTGTTCAGTATGAAAAATGAAGGTTGATTGTATGCGCTGATATAATTCTAATATACCTAAAAGAGAGTAAACTGTTGCACAAAGTTCATAAATTCGAATTACTCAATACCATGATGCTATACATTGCAGGAAGATCTTAAAATGTCTAAGAGACAGAAAAATAAGGCCCCAGCAGTAGAGGAGGTGCCAGCACCAGATACAGAAGCAAGAATTGAATACATTTATGAGGACACCCAATGTGTCACAGGGGTGGATCCTGAGTACAAATGGGGAGATGTTTACAGGATGATCTCCCGCAGGGAAGTCCCGGATATGGGGCTTGAGGAGGCACCCATATATGCCAATATAGAGAAATCGGCTATCATGAAGGTCGCCACTAGACCAGAGCTATTCCCTTGCTCTGAGTTAATGAGATGGGTGCTACCACATACAAACCACAATTCAATGCTCATCTGTAACGTCGATGGCCAGGGCTATGCTGCATTTAGCCCTAGATATGTAGCTTTAGCTTACCATCTACCAGAGCCTCAGCTTTTCCTTACAGATAGATGGTTGGACGACCTCCGGATGGACTTTGTGGAGACCTTGAAAAGGATGCTCTTACCGGGCAAGATTTTCCGACATAGAGTGACCGAAGATTATGACACAGCCACTCTCAGGCCCACTTACAGGTTCATAGCTTTAATGCTAAACAAAATCTTTGGGAGGGCAAATGGCAGATTGTTTAAGTTAGAATGGGTACCCCTAATGTTTTTTATAGCAACAGAAGGAACCATTTTCAATTGGGCGAGCATAGTCTCCAGCAACCTCTCCTCTTGTGTGGCTGCAGCTTCAGAAGGAAAGGAACAGAGAAGGTCTGAATTTTACATGAGCTCAATCCTAATCGATTGCATACTATGCCACCAGTCTTTCCCCGGGCTTAAATGTGTTTGGGAGAAGAATAGGATGCCCGTATATGCAGCATATAGAATGTTGGGAGCTAATCAATACCATACTTTCTATCGAGAGATCTGTGAACAGTTCATCATGCCTTTGCACACTCTCATATTCAAAAAGGAATCCAACTGTATGTCAGAAGAGGCCATGCAGGTCATAGATGAGTTTGGTGACTATTTTTTGACAGAAAATGGGATGTATTTGAGGATGTTTGGTGGGTCGAAGACCCCTTATCTGTTGCCCATGTATGCAACAGATTATATCATACACAAGGAAGCTGTCAGACAAGTGTATATAGATGGAGTTGGGCATTTCCTATTCCAGAAGAAGAAGTCTTCCTACCCTCCTCTGCCATTCAAGCTAGGTAGTTGTAGCTTTGCAAATGTGAAGCAGGATCCTGAATTCATACAGGAACTAGAAAAGTTTCGTTTCGGGGAGATGACCTTCAGACGGAATGATACTCACGAGAGAATGTCCGAGCACTGCAAGAAACATAAAGTATTTTATGAGTACACTCATCACATTGACAGGGATGAATCTATTTTCAGGAGGGCCGCTAGCATGACAGTGCTCGGTAAGAGGTTCAAACCAGAAGGTGGATCTGAGCAGGAGAAAGCTGAGCAGGCTAGGGCTGAAGAAACAGCTAAAAGAATAAGGGAAGAAGCCCAGAGACTAGAGCAAGAAGCTGCAGAATGGTCCTAGAAGGGAGAAGAACAAAAGAAGAAAGCTACCCAGGAAGCAGCTGAAAAGGTAAAGCAAGCAGCTGAGGAAGCTCAGAGGAAAATAGATGAAGAGCTTCGACAACAAGAGGCCGAAAAGACAGAGATGACATAGCAGCAGGTTTCTGGATCACAAGCAGAACAAAGTCAGGGTGAGGAAAACCCTGAGGTGCAGACCATGCAAGCATCCACTACCATCATTCCTTCCACCCCTATGCTCGAGTTAGTACCCTTCACACCGAAGAAAGGGGAAGAGGTTCCTGATTTTAGCACAGTGTATTACGACAGGGCAACCAAAAGAATCATGAGAAGAACTGAGCTAAAGGTAGGGGCTGAAGGGATGGCCAGTACCATGATAACCATCAAAGCTGTTATGGTCGGAACGGATAAAGATCCCAAGTTTGTCATAAGGGCTGGAAGAGCAGCACTAGACGCTACAGAGGACAACGTAGATCAAATGATGAAAGAGATGGACTCAACCAAGAAAACCTCCGCTCAGCTGAAGGACACCTTGAGAAGGGAGAGAGAGGAGAGCAGCAGATTAAAAAGAAAATACGAGCACGCACTCAAAGAGGTGGAGGTCACGAAGCATGAAATTCATGCTATCCAGCAGGAAGCACAAGTGAAAGAAACCACACAAGAAGCCTTGAGTAAGGCACATCAAGAAATTCAGGACTTAAAGAGCGAAAGGGAACAAATGAAAACAAAGATAGAAGAGCTGACGGAGCAGCAGAAGGACATCTATGAATCCAATACCTTATATGTTAGAGATCCGCAGGAGCAGTTGAAGGTAGCCAAGGAGCAGCAGGTAGATCTGCAGCCCGTCAAAGATCACATCCTGGCTCAAAAGGCAAGGATGCTGCAACTGCAAACGGCCTTGGAAGAAGAAAGGTGTCAAATCTTGCAGATTGATGGCAGGCTGGATGAAATATTAAATACAGCATCTTATTTCGTGGACAGATCACAAGACATCCTGGAGGTGCTGACTTCAAGGATAACCAGAGTAGAAGATGATCAAAAAGTCCCAGCTGAGCTACCAGTTAAAGATAAGCGGGCTTTGAAGCGGGATCACGATCTGATCGAGTTTGTTGTTATTACTGCAGAGGACTTTCAGAAGACAGTGAAGAAAACGAAGGGAGCATGTACTGAGTTCTTTAGAAGAGCCCTTGTCACCTATAATCGCTGTCAAGTGGAGGCTGAACATAGTTTACACGAATTCCCTGATCATGATACAATTACAGGGATGTTGCAGACAAGGCAGCATGAGGATGAAGCCAAGGTCCAATGTATCAGAGCCCTTGATGAGCCGATCCTGAAAAATGAAATTGGACATGCAGCCATTAGTATTCAGCTATTGGAGGAATAGGTGCACCTGAACAAGGCCAGAATAGAAGCTATTCGGGACCAGGCAGATAAGTTCGAGCTGAATATACAATTTCTAGAACCCCACTCGTTTGAAGGACTCGCCAAGGAGGCAGTAGCATGGAGGAAATTTTTGGAAGACCAAGTGGGCCCCTCCAAGTGAGAAGGACTGGTCAAACTTTGTATAATGTAATATTTGTAAGGGGTTGAGAGAAATTGAAGCGTTGGGGAGCCCAAAGGTGACTTTGGGCAACCCAAGCAATTTTTTCTTTTTGTATAAAACTAGGGAAGAGAGACAAAGAGAGGGATTTTTCCCAGTAACACTGGATGACCTATTGTAAAGAAGAACTATTTCCTTTTTGCAATAAAGAATTGTAGTTTTCCTGTTGGAGAAAGTGCTGTGGGATTTTCCAAATGGTGTGAAATGGATGGTAGGAAAATGAACTATTTTGTTTTTCAGCATATGTCCATGAATTGTGAGATCGTTCTAACTCTATGACTTATGTCTTGTTAAATGATTTTTGGTTTATTTTGTGGAAAATTCACTCGTAGTAATGCTGGTGCTTCACATAACAGTTAGCTATCTGATTGTTGGAATAATTTCTCATTCATGTGCTGTAAATACAAGTATCAGTTACCTGTGATTGTGTTTATCCTACATGAAGTTAATGCATTACTAAATAATAGTTGTTTTGGCTCCCCGGGGATAGGTAGTTAATCATCCTAGTTCATAGTCGCATATGTGGTTTAGATGTTGTGAACATAAGACGAGAGGTAAGAACCTGCGCAGCACTTTGTGTGGTTCCCGGCATCCTTATCACCCTGCACGGTTTAGATAGGCATATGCATTGCATATTAAGTCAAAATACAAATTCCGGTGGACCGGGCCGCAACCGGTAAACCCTTGTTGTTACTTTGACCTACGGTAGCCGGACCGTAAACCGGATGGATTCCCTATACCAAACAGTCAGCGGGCTAGTTGGGAACGCTGATTGGGGAGAATCCCTTACTGTTGCTGCCTACGAATTCCCAGGCCTCAACAGTTTTGGCGCTAGAAGGAGGGCCGCCAGAAAGGCTGGCCGTGGAACTTAATTTTCCCAAGACGACCCTACCAGCAGATGTTTTGAAGCTTTCAATCTCACCCAAGTTTGAGGTTTTCCTGTCCTTCAAACCCTGCTTGCTTAATGTTTCTATTCACCTTTGCCGATGGCTGGTAATCTACCTAACCCCTTTCCAGCTTGGAGAGCTAGGTCTCCTCTGAACTTGAATCCTCCTTTACACAATCTGCCTCAAGCTTTCGACAAGCTTTTACCTAAGTTTGACCCTGCGGACAACAGTGCTGTAGATGACCACCTTCAAATATTTTACCTAGCGCTAGAAGGGCTAAGGGCTGGAGAGCATGAAGACGTAGTGTGAAGGATTTTTCCTCATACTCTGAAAGGATCAGCAGCATCATGGTATTTTGGACTGCCTGTAAATTCCATTCCAGATTGGGATACTTTTGAAAGAATCTTTAGAAATAAGTACACAACCCAGAAAACCCATGCCTCGTTGATGAAAGGGCTTGGTTTGTTGAGGAAAGAGAAGAATGAAAAGGTGCGGAATTTCACACAGAAATTTTCACTGTACCTAAATTTTTTTTCCGTTATAGACAGACCCGCAGATAAATTTTTAATTGAGTATTATACCTCAGCCCTAGGACCTGAGCTGGCTATGTTTGCCAAGATGAAAGTCAAGCCTACATTGGTGGAAACTTATCAAGAAGCTGAAAGAGTAGAGGCTGAAAGTGAGAGTATAGAGGACTATCCTGACTCAGTTGAGGGGAAAACCACTATAAGAAGAAGCCCATTGCTGTTCAAACCTAAAGAAGATCAGTCACATGACTATCATGAGATGATGAAAGTGCTTCAGAAGCTGTCCAACCAAGTTGTAGAATTGGAGAAAGAAAGGGACGTTCAAACAACCAATAAGCTACCCCATCCCAGAAAAGAGAGTGACTACCAAAGGCAGGCTTCCCCACCACCAAGCGTGGCATCAATAAACATAACAGAGATAGGAGGTGATCATTTCTGCACCTTTCATGAGCAACCCCACTCTGAAAAGAGATTTCCCCAATGGATACATTCAATGACACGAGTGATGAATAAATTGTTGGATCCTGAATTGACTAGATACAGTGGTGAGGAAGAAAAAAGGAAACAAACCATAGAAAAGAAAGAAGATGATACCATGTTTTCATGGAATGGAGTTTCACTGTTTAACATGGAAGAAAATGCTCTTCAATTTCAGCATACACTTATAACCACAAAGAATGAGAATTTGGCCATGGAGAACAATGAAATAATGGATGTACAAGAGGAGATAAAGGGACAGGCTGATATAAGGGTTAAAGACGATTCACCTAAAGATATTCAAGGCAAACAGGAAGCGAAGCCACCCATTAATCTTACCAAGCTGGTGGAAGATGACAAAGAAAGCGCAGTTGATAAGCTAAAGGAGGAGTTGCCCACTACTAACCAACCTGTAGAAGAAAAGAGTGAGCTCATCAAGACCATGAAGACCAGCGATCCACCTTTCCTAGTAACTCCTGAAATTTTAAATCATAATGTCCATAACTATTTGGTAGATTCTGGATCATCCATAAATGTTATGCCTCTGATAGTCTGCAAAAAGCTCAATGGACAGATAAAGCCTACTCTCTGGGATGTCACACAACTTGACAGAACTAGCGTCAAGGTAGTAGGAGAGATGAAGAACGTGATGATTCAGCTGTCTGCAAACAAAAAGATATGATATTTTATTGACATCATAATAGCAGACATTCCTGATGGTTATGGGATGATTCTAAACAGAGATTGGACAGCGAGACTAAAGGGGTACTTTGCTTCGGATTGGTCTCATTTATGGTTACCCTAGAAGGGCAGCCCCAACTTGATTAAGATTCTAAGAGAGCCTTTTATGAAAAACAATGTCACTGAGTTGGGGGAAGGAAACGAACCTGCTGATTTTGTTTTGGGAAACTACCTTACTGAGCTTAAGCTAGAACACCATTCCTTAAAAAGGGCCAACCATGCGATGGACACTCAGTCTGAGCTCCTTCAACTCCCTCAGGCTGAAAGAAATAATTGTAGAATTATAGATATGGGTTCCATTTCAATAACTGCACAGCTGGACCATGGTTAGACATTCTGGTCTGAAATCCCGCTCATTCCTAGTTCTTTAAAATGTGAAAATTTTTGGGATGGGCGAATTTTTTTTGAAATTTTGTGTTGCTATTTTTCTTTTGTACATAAATAAATTGCTTGTTTGCTTAATGCTAGATGCTTTCTTGGTTTTAGTACTTTAATGCTTTCTTTATTGTCATGCTGTTATTTTATGGTTTTGCCAGTTTTCTTTTGTTTTGAATAAGAGGCAAACTTTTGGATGCAATGCAAACATCAGAGGTCTGTATTAACTAAAATCCTGAGCAAGAGGACTGTGTTTTAAAGTGAAAATAATCTTCTAGCAACTGTATTCCTAACAAGCAGAGCATTTATTTGAAGTCTTATTTCATCCCTGTAAATAACTCAGAAGTCAAAAGGGTCTAAAGTACTATTTAAAGGCTCCATTCACTTCACATCTTAAATACCCAAAGGGGTGACAGTACTAGACCCGCGGGATGGAAACGGAGTGAGACAGTTTATCATATATAAATGATCCCATGCCATGAATTAAGAAAAGGGCCAAAAGCTCTTAAGAGTCAAAGGAACAAAGCATATCAGAGCAAAGCTCCTAAAAGCATAAATCTCAAAGCATAAAGTAACAAATGGCCACAAGATCCTCTCCGTCCGTGAATTGAAATAAAAATATGTCATTCACACAAAAGGACACTATGGGATAGAGGATCCTGAATTAAAAAATTTAGTAAGAAAGGCCCGTAGGAGGACTCATAGTGAAGAAATAAAGTTCAGAAAGCACAAAAGTGCAAAATGGCATGGGAATGAGGAACAAAAGGATAATACTGTTCATTTTATGTCAAAATCATGTGGTGTCGAAACTGTAAACCCCAGAGGGCAGGTAAAATGAACTCCATTTATTTGGCCTCCAAAGAGTTATTCAGACCTGAAACACTTCTGGTGTTACCTTTTCCCGAGTAGATCGACTTCATCTAAGTAATTTAATGCATGAGTTGACTGGTTAAGGATGCAGACAGTTATAAGATTTTAGTCTTGTTCATACAGTCTTAGGCTTAGAAAGGAAGTTAATTCAGAGATTCCGAGGTTCACCAGGTAGTCGCCAATTGTTGCGCCTGCAACATTTTCCCAAAATTCTAAAAATTTTGGGACCCTCCTTTACTTCGATTTATCCATTTTCCTTGCTTAGTTTCATGCTCTTGAGTTTTGCGTATGGATTGATGGCTCCTTCCCTAATTTTGAATGCTAGAAATTGACTGGTTTTTCATAGTTAAGATGCTTAAAAACTTCCATTGAATTTGAGTCCCTGTCATTTTGCAAAAAGTTTTTTTGAATTTTCGTTGCAAAGTCTT
Organism: Pseudotsuga menziesii; assembly: GCA_001517045.1. Taxonomy (NCBI): domain Eukaryota; kingdom Viridiplantae; phylum Streptophyta; class Pinopsida; order Pinales; family Pinaceae; genus Pseudotsuga; species Pseudotsuga menziesii. The sequence continues at coordinate 30,259 of LPNX010900552.1, forward strand.
CATGTCGGACGCATTTCTCCTTGTCCCGACCGTTGCGGGCGTCTTTCGGTTTCTATTTCTCTTGCCCACCCCGCCGTTGCGGGTGGCCGTCAGATCCTTCTACCCGTCTATCGCGCCGCTATAGCGGAGGCTTTTCGTTTCATAGTTGGCTGTGTCGAGCCCGCCGTTGCGGGTGGCTCTCAAGTCCGCCGTTGCGGGGAATCTCCGACTCTCGATTTTCGTTTCCGTAGCGGACGATTTCTATGTCCGCCCCTCCATCGTGGGCCGTGTCGCATGGCGAAACAATTGATCGTTGTCTCCGTTGCGGGCGGTGTCATGATTGGAGCGGTCCGCCGTTGCGGAGGTTCCCAAGCTCCAAGCTTCCGATATAATTTCCGCCGACGCCCGAGGTATTGTTTTGAGCCATATTCGCCGTTGCGGGTGATAGAGTGGTAGGAGCGGTCCGCCATTGCGGGTGGTATGAAGCTCGTGCCGCCCGACCTAACTTTCGGAACCGCCCCGATTGATGTGACTTCTCGCACGTGTGGATGCGTTTATATATGTTGGGCGACGAACGGGGTTTTTTGTTGTTTTCGAAGGCGTGGTTGCGGTGAGGCGAGCTGTTGAATTTACGAGCGCGTGAGAGCTAACTGTTGGTACCTGTGGCCAGGTGGCAGGAGAAGAAGTCTAGCTATCATCACCTCCCTCATTTGGTGGATTGCTAGGTAGGATCTCCACTTTTATCATCGTTTTTTTTTTAAGATTTCTTTTACGCGGTGGGGGGTTTTAAGATTTAGACCCGTCGTCCCGTTGCGCCAGCGGGGAGTTTCTCCCTTGGTTGGATTTTTTTTTCTCAGTCGTCCACCTGGCGTTGCACGCCGTTCGGTTAGGGTTCCCGGTTGAATTTGTTTGGACGGTTATAGGAAGAGGGGTTTTCGCCGTTTATGTTTAAAAGCCCGTGTTTCCTTTTTTTTGCCGTTTCAGTCCTGTGGGGGGAAGCGAGGTGCAGGAGGCCTTCATGCCTCCTGCACCTGGTGTTTATGATGGCGGATTTGGGGCACCGGAGGCCATTACGCCATTCTGCGCTAGGTTTCGTTGGGCGGTTAAATTAATAGGAGCTGCGTTGCTGTTTTCTGTCTAGGGGTCGGGTTGCACTAGCCATAGTCGCCGGGGGTTTTTCTGACTCTCTGTTTACAGTCCGGGGTTGTGCGTCGTCTCGGTGGAAATTGGGGATGGCGCGGCCTAGTTTTACTACTGAACGCTGAAAACCTTGGTAGGGTAAATAGGAAGGGTAGCATGAGTAGGTTTTGATCGAGATGCCCGGTCCAGAGATGTGGGCGCTTCCCGTCGAGGTGTGTGGAGAATGTCAGCGACATATGTTTTTTTGTTGTTTGCATGCCTGTCGCAGTGGGCCTGAGGGTTTGTAAGGTTGGAGCGTCGATTGTTCAGGCCTGAGGCTGAGATGTTTTTCTCTTTGCATGTGATAGGATGTGAAGTGATGATTGTATGATGCATCTGCATAGATTTTGCTCATGTCGCTTCTATATATCATTTTCTTAAGAATGACAAGCCTCATAATAGCGTAGTATCTTTCCAACCTCAATATGACTGATATTTTAATGCATGTGAGATAAACCATAAAACAACTCATTCATAAGACCTGGTGAAGATGTGCTACAATATAATTTATCATGCTCATAACACATTGCACAACACTTCATATTTGTGAATTGTTCAGTATGAAAAATGAAGGTTGATTGTATGCGCTGATATAATTCTAATATACCTAAAAGAGAGTAAACTGTTGCACAAAGTTCATAAATTCGAATTACTCAATACCATGATGCTATACATTGCAGGAAGATCTTAAAATGTCTAAGAGACAGAAAAAGAAGGCCCCAGCAGTAGAGGAGGTGCCAGCACCAGATACAGAAGCAAGAATTGAATACATTTATGAGGACACCCAATGTGTCACAGGGGTGGAGCCTGAGTACAAATGGGGAGATGTTTACAGGATGATCTCCCACAGGGAAGTCCCGGATATGGGGCTTGAGGAGGCACCCATATATGCCAATATAGAGAAATCGGCTATCATGAAGGTCGCCACTACACCAGAGCTATTCCCTTGCTCTGAGTTAATGAGATGGGTGCTACCACATACAAACCACAATTCAATGCTCATCTGTAACGTCGATGGCCAGGGCTATGCTGCATTTAGCCCTAGATATGTAGCTTTAGCTTACCATCTACCAGAGCCTCAGCTTTTCCTTACAGATAGATGGTTGGACGACCTCCGGATGGACTTTGTGGAGACCTTGAAAAGGATGCTCTTACCGGGCAAGATCTTCCGACATAGAGTGACCGAAGATTATGACACAGCCACTCTCAGGCCCACTTACAGGTTCATAGCTTTAATGCTAAACAAAATCTTTGGGAGGGAAAATGGTAGATTGTTTAAGTTAGAATGGGTACCCCTAATGTTTTTTATAGCAACAGAAGGAGCCATTTTCAATTGGGCGAGCATAGTCTCCAGCAACCTCTCCTCTTGTGTGGCTGCAGCTTCAGAAGGAAAGGAACGGAGAAGGTCTGAATTTTACATGAGCTCAATCCTAATCGATTGCATACTATGCCACCAGTCTTTCCCCGGGCTTAAATGTGTTTGGGAGAAGAATAGGATGCCCGTATATGCAGCATATAGAATGTTGGGAGCTAATCAATACCATACTTTCTATCGAGAGATTTGTTAACAGTTCATCATGCCTCTGCACACTCTCATATTCAAAAAGGAATCCAACTGTATGTAAGAAGAGGCCATGCAGGTCATAGAGGAGTTTGGTGACTATTTTTTGACAGAAAATGGGATGTATTTGAGGATGTTTGGTGGGTTGAAGACCCCTTATCTGTTGCCCAAGTATGCAACAGATTATATCATACACAAGGAAGCTGTCAGACAAGTGTATATAGATGGATTTGGGCATTTCCTATTCCAGAAGAAGAAGTCTTCCTACCCTCCTCTGCCATTCAAGCTAGGTAGTTGTAGCTTTGCAAATGTGAAGCAGGCTCCTGAATTCATACAGGAACTAGAAAAGTTCCGTTTCGGGGAGATGACCTTCACACGGAATGATACTCACGAGAGAATGGACGAGCACTGCAAGAAACATAAAGTATTTTATGAGTACACTCATCACATTGACAGGGATGAATCTATTTTCAGGAGGGCCGCTAGCATGACAGTGCTTGGTAAGAGGTTCAAACCACAAGGTGGATCTGAGTAGGCTAGGGCTGAAGAAACAGCTAAAAGAATAAGGGAAGAAGCCCAGAGACTAGAGCAAGAAGCTGCAGAATGGTCCCAGAAGGGAGAAGAAGAAAAGAAGAAAGCTACCGAGGAAGCAGCTAAAAAGGTAAAGCAAGCAGCTGAGGAAGCTCAGAGGAAAATAGATGAAGAGCTTCGACAACAAGAGGCCGGAAACGACAGAGATGACACAGCAACAGGTTTCTGGATCACAAGCAGAACAAAGTCAGGGTGAGGAAAACCCTGAGGTGCAGACCATGCAAGCATCCACTACCATCATTCCTTCCACCCCTATGCTCCAGTTAGTACCCTTCACACCGAAGAAAGGGGAAGAGGTTCCTGATTTTAGCACAGTGTATTACGACAGGGCAACCAAAAGAATCATGAGAAGAACTGAGCTAAAGGTAGGGGCTGAAGGGATGGCCAGTAGCATGATAACCAACAAAGCTGTGATGGTCGGAACGGATAAAGATCCCAAGTTTGTCATAAGGGCTGGCAGAGAAGCACTAGACGCTACAGAGGACAACGTAGATCAAATGATGAAAGAGATGGACTCAACCAAGAAAACCTCCGCTCAGCTGAAGGACACCTTGAGAAGGGAGAGAGAGGAGAGCAGCAGATTAAAAAGAAAATACGAGCACGCACTCAAAGAGGTGGAGGTCACGAAGCATGAAATTCATGCTATCCAGCAGGAAGCACAAGCGAAAGAAACCACCCAAGAAGCCTTGAGTAAGGCACATCAAGAAATTCAGGACTTAAAGAGCGAAAGGGAACAAATGAAAACAAAGATAGAAGAGCTGACGGAGCAGCAGAAGGACATCTATGAATCCAATACCTTATATGTTAGAGATCTGCAGGAGCAGCTGAAGGCAGCCAAGGAGCAGCAGGTAGATCTGCATCCCGTCAAAGATCACATCCTGGCTCAAAAGGCAAGGATGCTGCAACTGCAAACGGCCTTGGAAGAAGAAAGGTGTCAAATCTTGCAGATTGATGGCAGGCTGGATGAAATATTAAATACAACATCTTATTTCGTGGACAGATCACAAGACATCGTGGAGGTGCTGACTTCAAGGATAACCAGAGTAGAAGATGATCAAGAAGTCCCAGCTGAGCTACCAGTTAAAGATAAGCGGGCTTTGAAGCGGGATCACGATCTGGTCGAGTTTGCTGTTATTACTGCAGAGGACTTTTAGAAGATAGTGAAGAAAACGAAGGGAGCATGTACCAAGTTCTTTAGAAGAGCCCTTGTCACCTATAATCGCTGTCAAGTGGAGGCTGAACATAGGTTACACGAATTCCCTGATCATGATACGATTAGAGGGATGTTGCAGACAAGGCAGCATGAGGATGAAGCCAAGGTCCAATGTATCAGAGCCCTTGATGAGCCGATCCTGAAAAATGAAATTGGACATGTAGCCATTAGTATTCAGCTATTGGAGGAACAGGTGCACCTGAACAAGGCCAGAATAGAAGCTATTCGGGACCAGGCAGATAAGTTCGAGCTGAATATACAATTTCTAGAACCCCACTCATTTGAAGGACTCGCCAAGGAGGCAGTAGCATGGAAGAAATTTTTGGAAGACCAAGTGGGCCCCTCCAAGTGAGAAGGACTGGTCAAACTTTGTATAATGTAATATTTGTAAGGGGTTGAGAGAAATTGAAGCGTTGGGGAGCCCAAAGGTCACTTTGGGCAACCCAAGCAATTTTTTCTTTTTGTATAAAACTAGGGAAGAGAGACAAAGAGAGGGCTTTTTCCCAGTAACACTGGATGACCTATTGTAAAGAAGAACTATTTCCTTTTTGCAATAAAGAATTGTAGTTTTCCTGTTGGAGAAAGTGCTGTGGGATTTTCCAAATGGTGTGAAATGGATGGTAGGAAAATGAACTATTTTGTTTTTCAGCATATGTCCATGAATTGTGAGATCGTTCTAACTCTATGACTTATGTCTTGTTAAATGATTTCCGGTTTATTTTGTGGAAAATTCACTCGTAGTAATGCTGGTGCTTCACATAACAGTTAGCTATCTGATTGTTGGAATAATTTCTCTTTCATGTGCTGTAAATACAAGTATCAGTTACCTGTGATTGTGTTTATCCTACATGAAGTTAATGCATTACTAAATAATAGTTGTTTTGGCTCCCCGGGGATAGGTAGTTAATCATCCTAGTTCATAGTCGCATATGTGGTTTAGATGTTGTGAACATAAGACGAGAGGTAAGAACCTGCGCAGCACTTTGTGTGATTCCCGGCATCCTTATCACCCTCCACGGTTTAGATAGGCATATGCATTTCATATTAAGTCAAAATACAAATTCCGGTGGACCGGGCCGCAACCGGTAAACCCTTGTTGTTACTTTGACCTACGGTAGCCGGACCGTAAATCGGATGGATTCCCTATACCAAATAGTCAGCGGGCTAGTTGGGAACGCTGATTGGGGAGAATCCCTTACTGTTGCCGCCTGCGAATTCCCAGGCCTCAACAGTTTCCTGCATGTGAATCTCATTGTTGGATTTTGTTGTGCGTAGTTACCTTATCGGTTTTGTGGTTCTCTGTATATGAATCCATCTCCACGCTGAGAGTCTATTACATCTGTTTTCTCTTCCAATTTCGGGCTATGTCTTTCCCATTGTTTCAGTGGAGAAATCGTGGTTGTTGTTTTTCCCCATGAGTGTGGGTTGTTGCTAAGTTGTTTTGGCCATGTTAGGGCCAAAAACAACTCTGAGATCATTTTTCTCAGTCGGAGTTGTGTATCACCATTTTGGCTACCGTAATGTTTTCTTTTTCTTCCCTAGAGCTGTGAATTGCTCGATTTTGATGTGTGTATGAAGTGGTTGGTATTTGGACTGTATTGGAGTGGGAATGAAGGCTTGGTATTTTTGATAAACTTGGTGTGTTCGGGAGCCTCATAGGCAGAGCTAGAGGGCTTGATTTATTCTCCACACCCCCTGAATAGCACTAGAAGGGAATTCAGGGCCCAAGGGACTATGTAGCAGAGAAGGAACTGGTTCCTTGTGTTGGGTGTGTGTGGGTGTCCTAGAAGTCAGGCTAGTTTTGGTGCAGGTGTCCTTCGCTCTTCAATGAGCCCACCAGCTTAGCAGTCATCTTTTCCCATCTCCCCGATGGCCTGATAAACCCAATTGTGTTGGCTTGGCTGAGTTGTACATCTTTGGATATGTGTGAGCCTGCTTAGTTTCCTTATTCCTTGGGGAATCATGCCCAGCTCTGGGGTGGAAGTATTGCTGAGAGATTAAGGAGCACACTGGCCTATGGTTGGGTGGAACATTGCAACAACATAGCTAGTTTCGGGGCGTTCTTCTTCATAAGATAAGTATTCTTGTCTATTTCATCTTTGAAATTTTATTTACTGTGTAATGAATTACAATGAACATGCTAAATGATTGAATGTATGGTTCGCTTCTGCTGTATGGTAATGATGTATCCATGTTTTAGTTTCAAAGCATCTCAATTTTTATTTATATGTTCATGGGGCTAGTTTCCTGGGTATATAGCAGTGGTAGTAGCGTTCTCTTCGTCGGTCGGAGGGTCGGGGACTTTACACAATGAAAAGTGGAGAAGGATGAATATCAGCTCATCCTTACCATTCTCACAAATCTCAATGCAGACTACTCATTCTTTGTATCAACCTTCCAAATAGTAAGGCTCACTACTCCAAATTGGAAGATTCCCACTCTTGATTCCTTCATCCAATCTCTCGCTTCTGAGAATGATAAATTGATCCAAATGGGGATAATTCGATCTCCCAAAGATCAAGCTCTGGTTGTAAGAGGAGATAAGGTAGTGAATGAAAAAGGGAAGCAAAGAGATGAGTCTCCTATGAAGAAAGAGCAGTCAAAGGAGCCTTCATGTTCGAAGAGAAGAAAGAAGAATGGCAAAGGAAAGGTCCTATGCTCTTATTATGGAAGGGATTTCATTCAGAAAGCTCCTGCATGAGAAGAAAACTTGATGAAATGGCTCTTGTTTTGAAGAAACATAACATTTCTGCACCTGATAGTTCAAGGAAGGATGACTCTGAAGAAGAAGATGAAGAATACCAAAGGAAAGGCCATGCACTGAAGGCTTGCTTCTCATCAGCACATGTCTTCCTCATTTATTTTGGAGCTTCCAACCATATGGTTTCATCTAGAGAATCATTCTCTTTTTTTCAGTCCTTTGATGGTCCTAGTATTCAGATGGGAAATAATAGTAAAGCCCAAACAAAAGGGAAGGGATCTTTCAATATTGAACATGGAAGGTTCAAAGATGTTCTATTTTTTCCCTCTCTAGCTTCAAAATTGTTATCGATCTATCAGATGACCCATACTGGATCTCCAAAGCGAGCGATCTTTGGTCCTGACTCAGTGGAGATCACATATATCTCTACTGGGAACATCATAGCAAAGGGTGTTGCAAATCATGCCTCAAAAGCATATGAGTTCTCACATTTCATGCCTCCTTCACAACAAGTGCAATCTCAGGAGCCACTTGCAAGGGAAGGTAAAATCATTGCATCTACTTCTTTTGCAACTTCTACTAGTATTGCAGATCCATATTTATCAGTTTATGAGATTGAGATTCAGGGTGATTCAGATCTAGATTCAGTCCCTACTTCCAAACTAGAAGCTAGGAAGATGACTGGAAACCCACCTAACACTTAGAAAGGAAAGACCCTTGTGCTATGCCATGCAATCTTACCTCGTTCAGAGAGATGCAATAGAATCCTTGTAAGATCCTACATGGAAAGGGATTAGTCTCACTACATTCAGAAGAATAGATGTGATCATACACCTCTTCATCCAACAAGAGACAAAGGTTACATTCCTCCTTCCTTCCATCATCAATTTTAGAGAAGAAGGAGAAGTCTACATGCCAGGCCCAAGAATACCTGTGCACAGCACACCATGCATCCTGCTTCACTACCTCACAGAGATGAATATTGCAGCAACATATTTTCAAGTTTTTCAAACCTGAGACCTGATTCTACCTGCTTAGATAGAG
>LPNX010900552.1:38543-49098 GCA_001517045.1 Pseudotsuga menziesii
TAAGGTCTTAGTTACTAGGGCCCACAGAATGTAAAAGTTAGCATTCAGGGGGTGTATTAGGATTATTAATCCACCCTTGTCTAATTTGGTCATATGTCTAAATCAAGAGTCATGTCTAAATCGAGATTCCATCCAGTCTATTTTTAGTAATTAGCACCATTGGGTCCACTTGGCCTAATTGGGGCACATGTTTCAATTACTAAAGTGTGGGGAACACTGATTGAGGCCTACTGCCACTAATTGCACTTGCATGCATCAGTTTAGGAGCCTCCTAGACCAATCCCTATGACTTAGGAGCCACTGGGAGTGCTGATACCAACCAAGGTTAGTTGAGTTGAGTTGGTGACTAGTCAAGCTCAGTTAGGAGTTTGTTACATTCAGTTATAGTCCTCTACATTCAGTTAGTGCTAGGTTTGCATGGCTGCATGCATGAGGGGCGCATTTCTCACCTACCACAGTAAGTTAGCCTTTGTCAACATAGAATGTAACACTCGAGTTATGTTTTAGAACTCCGATGAACTCTAATGATGATTTAGACAAGGTCAGTTAACCATTGAGTCCTCCAATAATGATTTAGACAAGGTCTTAGTTACCTACAGTCAATTAGAGTGTAATCAATTTGAATTTCCTCATGTGGATTCGAATTTCTTGTGGCTATTTAACCATTATACTTCATTGTAATTATTATCTAATTGATTTTGATTAATGAAAGCATTCACAGTTGCAAGCCATTTTTTCATTGTTTCATGATTCATTTGATGAGTAAATTGTGTGATCTATTTTGTGAGTTGTGTGTTTGTCTACAGATCTATGTGCTCAATTTATAATCCATTTATACATATTATTCCCCTCATGTTCCAACATACAAAAGGTAGCAGAGTCATCCACCAATCCAAAATTATGTTGCATTGGTCAGCTCGGTTTAGTTACAATTACAATAACGGTGAAAATTTTGTGACTATGGATGCAAATGTATGATGATTTTACATTATAAAGGTTATCATGATGTAGTTATGAATTGACATGCTCATACATCCAAGCCTTTGGTAGTCATGTCATGTTGTATGAAAGTTTAAATTGTGTTTTGAAAGTATTGTTGCATTGCGTAGATGTTACATTTATCATCATTTAAATGACGGTAAATGATAGTTTGATTTATTTATATCAAGCTTCTTTGCTATCAAAAAGGAATTAAAGGTTTATAAATGATAAGTTGGTTTTATACATTAGGGGTGCAGTCTGGGACATATGTACTTTTTTTTGCATGTACATTAATGATGTTTTTGATACATGTACATTGACAGGCCATCTAAGGGCCTTCTATGTTTGTATTATAACTTTCATGATATAAAGAATATTTCATATTGGCTCTTAAGATATTCATAGTTCAGTCTTATGTGTGATCATACATGTGTGGAAAAGAATGTTTCTATGTGTAATGTTCCCAATTTTTGATAGATTTTACGATTGCATGGAGATATCAATTATATATTTGAGAAAAATGAACAATTACAACATTGCGTAATGACAACATTGTACATTTAAATGGTTTTTGACCACGATCCAATTGCATATACAATGTTAAATTGTATTCACAACAATGCAACATACCTAATACACATAATCACCCAACACACCTAAGAAACTTACCCAACTAAGTGGAATACAAAAGAACCTTACCCACATAACAACCTAACAAACATTTAAAGGATGCACAAAGTTGACACACTAAGTGATGCGCTTGTGTGGCCCACATAAATGAAATTGGTGTTTGGCATGACGAATTTGGTCTAAAAATAATATGGGATACAGATATATTATCTACGAAAAAATACACAAAGGTCATACATGAAATACAACACATAATAAACCATGTGTATGAATAATTGTATATGTTAAAGTTAGTGCAGCTGTGAGACTCATTATCAGGGAGGATGGTATCCTTCGGTGATAAGATCAAACCTAAAAGTATATGAGTATAAGGTTGATTCAAAATAATGGTTATGATTCTTTTCTGTTGTATCTCCTGAACATTATTTTATCATGTTGTTACTGTACATGGAATTTGATGAATCACCTTGAGGACCAACTTTAACACAGTGACTAATGGAGGGTTAAAGTGGAAAGAGATAAAAATTATGTGTGATTTTATTATTGTTTAAATTTATATTATAAATCTTGTATATTTTGGTTTATGTATTGAAGTATATTTATTTACCTATGTCAAATCTGAACTAACCCTAAACTTTAACAATATACCACAAAAATAATTACAAATGACTTGAATACTTTAAAGGAGCATTCTCAAGTTGTTAATTAGTTGTAGTATTAATCATTGTTATTTATATACCTGTTTCTAAAATGAAAGTGACGAACTTGAGTCCACAAGTTTGTATTTGGTTGACTTGGACTTGAACACAGAGTTCTTATATCCAGGTATTGTATGGAAACAGAGTATGAGAAGTATCTTGGTACTCTAGCTTGACCCTTTGCATGACTAATACCTTTCTGCGATGAATGTGACTAATAATGCATATGATAAAACTCTGTTATACTTTATTGGCCCTATTATTTCCATAGCGTTATTTTATAAATTTCTCTATTATATTTTTTGTATGTTCTAGTGTAAAAAATTACCTGGTAGTATGGTAAAACATTTCGATTATAAGAGGAATACTAGGAACAAAATGTACTAATAAGGTATCCTTCTTATGTGTGATTCCAATGTGTAACTCTTGGTCAAACATAGATATCTAATCCCTGGTAATCATTCTATGGCACATTGAAGGTCACCTCCTACAAGCTTTCATGGACACCTATTGAATCCCTACCTGGGGCATAGAATTCCAACTGTGCATCAAAAATTGGTTCTGGGGGGTCATGCAACTGTGTTAAGGTAGGTTCCATGTGGTAACACTAGCCACAAGTTCTTGGTTGAGGAATTTTCACATTCGACCCCTATGTGCAAAACTTTCACATTCCCTTACTAAGCAAAACCCTAGTTTACAAAATTGGCCTAAACTAGGATCCCTTGTCCATGGATCCAGAGGAGAGGGCCATCCCAAAAACTATCATGATGTCTTGAATCCAATATATTCAAATGTTCTTCGATCCAATCCATGATCATCATTCTATGTCACTTTGAAGCTCACCTCCTATAGGATTTGAGGGACACATGTTTAATCCCTACCCGGGGCATATAATTCCAACCGTGCATCAAAACTTGGTTATGTGGGGTCATGCAAGTGTGTTTAGGTAGGTTCAATGTGGGAATTCTAGCCACAAATTCTTGATCAAGGAATTTGCAAAGTTGACCCCTATGTGCAAAAATTTCACATTCCCTTACTAAGAAAGACCATAGTTTCCAAAATTGACCTAAAATAGGATCCCTTGTCCATGGAGCAAGAGGAGAGGGATACATTTAGCACTATATTGATTTATTGAATCCAACAGAGTCGATAGTTCATCGATATGAGCCATGATCATCATTCTATGGCACATTGAATCTCACCTCTTATAGGCTTTTAGGGATATTTGTTGAATCCCTACTTGTGGCATAGAATTCCAGCCATGCATCAAAATTGGGTTATGGGGGGTCATGTAATTGTGTTTAGGAAGGTTCCATGTGGGAAATCTAGCCATAATTTCTTGGTCAAGGAATTTGCAAACTAATGTGCTAAAATTTCACATTCCCTTACTAAGAAAAATCCTAGTTTCCAAAATTGACCTAAAAGAGGATCCCTTGTCCATGGAGCCAGATGAGAGGGCCAACCCTAGCACTATACCAATGTGTTGAATCCAACAGAGTTGATGGTTCATCGATACGAGCAACGATCATGATTCTATGGAACGTTGAAGCTCACCTCCTATAGGCTTTCAGGGACACCTATTGAGTCCCTACCTAAGGCATAGAATTCCAACCATGCAACAAAACTGGGTTCTAGGGGGCCATGCAAGTGTGTTTAGGAAGTTTCCATGTGGGAACACTAGACACAAGTTCTTGGTTGAGGAATTTGCAAATTTGACCCCTATGTGCAAAAATTTCACATTCCCTTCCTAATCAAAACCCTAGTTTCCAAAATTGACCTAAATGAGGATCTCTTATCCATGGAGCTAGAGGAGAGGGACACTCATAACACTATCCTGATGTTCTGAATCCACTGGATTTGAATGTTCATCGATCCAAGCCACTATCATCATTCTATGGAACGTTGAAGCTCACCTCCTATAGGATTTCAAGGATACCTATTGAATCCCTATTCGGGGCATAGAATTATAGTCATGCATCAAAAATGGGTTATGGGGGGTCATGCAAGTGTGTTTAGGCAGGTTCCATGTGGCAATGCTAGCAATAAGTTCTTGTTCGAGGAATTTTAAAAGTTGACCCCTATGTGCAAAAATTTCACATTCCCTTACTAAGAAAAACCCTAGTTTCCAAAATTGACCTAAAATAGGATCCCTTATCCATGGAGCTACCCCTAGCACTATCCCAGTGTCTTGAATAGAACAAATATGACGGTTCATCAATTCAAGCCATGTTCATTATTCTATGGCACGTTGAAGCTCAACTCCTATAGGCTTTCAAGGACACCTGTTAAATCCCCACTCAGGGCATAGAATTCCAACTGTGCATCAAAAATGGGTTTTGGGGGTTCATGAAAATGTGTTTAGTCAGTTTCCATGTGGGAACACTATCCACAAGTTCTTAGTAGAGGAAGTCGCAAAGTTTACCCCTATGTGAAAAAAAATCACATTCCCTTACTCAACAAAACCCTAGTTTCCAAAATTGACCTAAAAGAGGATCCCTTGTCCATGGAGCCAGAGGAGAGGGCCACCCCTAACACTATCCCAATGTTATGAATCAAATGGAGTATATGGTTCATGGACCCAAGACATGGTCATCATTGTATGGAACATTGAATCTCATCTCCTATAGGCTTTCAAGGGCACCTGTTGAATCCCTACCCGAGGCATAGAATTCCAACCATGTATCAAAAATGGGTTTAGGGGGGTCATGCAAGTATGTTTAGAAAGGGTCCATGTGGGAATTCTAGCCACAAGCTCTCAGCCAAGGAATTTTCAAATTTGACCTCTATGTGCAAAAAATTCACATTCACTTACTAAGCAATCCCTAGTTTCCAAAATTGACCTAAAATAGGATCTCTTATCCATGGATCTATAGAATAGGGCCACCCCTAGCACTATCATGATGTTCTGAATCCAACGGAGTCAAAAATTTATTGATACGAGCCATAGTCATCATTCTATGGCATGTTGAATCTCACCTCCTATAGGATTTCATGGACACCTGTTGAATCCCTACCTCGGGCATAGAATTCCAACCGTGCATCAAAATAGTGTTATAGGGGTTCATGCAAGTGTGTTTAGGTATTTTCCATGTGGGAATTCTAGCCACAAGTTATCGGTTGAGGAATTTTCAAAGTTGACCCCTATGTGCAAAAATTTCACATTCCCTTACTGAGCAAAACCCTAGTTTCCAAAATTGACCTAAAATAGGATCCCTTGTCCATAGAGCTAGAGGAGAGGTACACCCCTAAAACTATCCCAATGTCCTAAATCCAATGAATTTGATGGTTCATCGATCCAATCCATTGGTAGAGATTCAACAGGATTCCCTAAAATATTGTATGAGGTGACCTTCAACATGCTTCTCTCTCTTCTACAACTAGTGTCAAATATTCTCCTTTGATAACCATCGACCCAATTGGAAAACCATTTCCCATAGAGTCTCTTATTGAGACAATGAGGGTCTGCTTCCCATCCAAGCAACGTTCTAGCTAGTATTTAGTGCGTCATTCATTGCCTCTCGGGGAAACCACTACGTATATGTTCCCTACATAAAATGAAGTTCCAACCTAGGAGTCGGCTAACTAAACACAACTATTCGTCAAACATTTCAAAGTTATCAACATAACAGTTGAACCTAGTTGTATGAGACATGATATGTGGTCATCGTTAAGTTAAATACTCGACTGGTCCTCCACCAATTGGGATAATTTTGTAGTTATTTGTCGACCAATGGGGAGTGATACACGATCCCATCCGTGGATTCACAATTGTTCCATTCACCACTATTACATGAATAAGAAAAACAAGAGAGTTTCCTTGTCCACATTTCAACTATAGAATTGTTTGGCGTTCTAACTCAACGAAATACATGAGTTCCTTGGACGACATTTCACTCATATAGGTGTGATTGATATAAAAATGACCACCTCCCAAAAATATCAATGTACATGTGCTTTTTGAGATGATTTGTTCTTTTTCCTTCTAGCTCCTTGCCCCATTACTGAAGAACACCATTCAACAAAGGTCTTTGCATCTCAGACGAGTGAAATGGTTGTGAAATTCATATCTTTCCTACGTAATGCAGTCTTGATGCATGCACTTGCTCCATCATGTTCCCCTTTTCCGTGTTCAGTCTCAAAATATTTCCAAATATGTGGCACCTTATGCCTCTTATGGAGAATACACAACCATTGGAAGACACATGCACTTTTGAATTTCCCCACACAACTATCAAACCAAATCCAATGTTGTTCCATCTGTATATTGTTATCCTTCAGGTGATTGTAGAACAAATGAAAGTTGTGTTCTATAAAAGCTAAGTCATGACACCTATCATCACTTATGTAAAAGTGTTACTCCTTTAATATAACCCTTTTCTCTTTAGTACTATTTGCTCCATGCCTATAGGTGATATGGGACATTATGTTGACCTGGTATGAGTGATAATATTGACTCTGAATCTCATTTTGTGGTTGAAGAGTGTAGTTTTCTGCAAAATCGGCCACTAATAAGATAGAAATGTATCCCCGCATGTTCTAAGCTGCTCATATTTCCAATGAGCCACATGTGCATGCTTTACATATTGTCGTCTTTTAAAATAATTCCTCCATGAAGTTGCAAACCCATACTTGGTAGATCAAAAATAAATATTTATAGATCAATAGATTGTTACATATATGAAATAACAATATGAAGAAAAAAATACTAATCAGGAACTTGGTACTAACCTAAGAGGTGATCAATTGTATTTTTTTTCTTTCATTCCCTCCATCGATATCATATATGACATATTTGAATGACTTCAAGTTCACTTCATGTCTCCCAACTTCATGCTCATCGGTCACATGTATGCATTTTCCCAAAGACTCCATTCCACCACACCCTAGGCATGTCCCATCTATGCAAGGCCTTTCATAAAATGTGTAACCTTCTTTCCTTGTACACAAAATCCTATGAATAAAGTCTCTAGATGATGTCGATGGCAATGTAGTTGTGCATTCCTACACAAGAGTGTTATGTAATACACACAATATATGTATATATGTGTCATAATATTATCCATATTTAATGTTATATCGACAAAAACATATGTTACGAGTTGTGTTTATTTAAACATACCATGGTTTGCATTTCTCGAAGGATATTTGGACCAAGTTAAGTTCATTATGTTCATGCCTAAATCTCTCATATAATTTTGTTTGTGTCATGTCAAGAAAATGTTTAATGTGGGGCTCATGATCCCTTGAACCCCTTCTCAATTTTAGTACATATTTTTGGTTGGAAGAAGGCCTGCTATTGTCACACCAAAAATCCTGCACTAGTCCCTTTACCGCATCAATGAGCTTCTTATCAGAGCGTGGCAACCTGCCAATAAAGTGCCAACCATCTGTTTAACCAGAGTTAAGTTTTTCTCTTCTAGAACAATACTTACAAAGTGTTTTCATATCCAAATGTACAAGTTTGGATGTAGGATTAAGAAGTCAAAGGTAACTAGTTCTTTTGTTCACGATTGATTGTGACAACACACAACAAGCTGCATTGCAATCCTTTGAACGAGATTTATTTCCAAATGTACTAAATGCATCTACTAAAATTCTGACAATATGAGAACTTGGTTCATAATTGTTTATCATATTTATCCTTAAGTTTCTTCTAACGATAGTTATATACCTATATTTTAATAAATATATAAATAATATACATTTATCTCCATCACATTTAGAATCAAAATAGTTGACAAGTATTTGTTTAGATTGATATGCAATACTAAGTTTAGACATCGTACCTTCAAGAGAACCAATGAGTCTTTCATCAATATGTACATATTTTGGAGTTCTTCGACGTGAAATTGGTAATGGAGCTAGGGAGGTTGGAACTACACCTTGTACCATATCACCCAGTCAGTTTGGTGTTTCAACATGATCTTCATGTTCTTCTGTCTCTTGTTGTTGGTTGAACGGTGGCAATTGAAAATCCTCCTAGGTGGTCTAAACAACACTGTCTTCTTTGAGAATATGGTCTCTATGCAACGAATCTCTAAATTCATCATTTGTATACCCACATCCAAGTAAATATGGAAAGGTTTCGAGTGGCATTGATGTGCACCTACGTTTTATTCCTTGATCAATGTCATGTGGTGCTCGTTCTTCAACTACTATTGAAACTGAAGGACCCTTGAGTGAATTCTTTTGTATTTCTTGTTGTGGATTGGTAGGAAGAACCATGGCATCCTTTACACCCAGAATTGGTTGAGTATCCATAGATAATGTTCGATTGATCATGTCATTTCTCTCTTTTCTCTAATTTCTTCAAGGATTTCATTGGGTATCGTCCTCCTTGTCGATTTTCTTGCTTGATTGTGCGAATTTACCATCACCACAGTGATCAATGACATATGATGCTCCTCAATGGGAGATTCACCAATATTGGTTTCTTCCTTGCTCAATTGTGTCTAGATACTCCACCACAATGACCAATGAAATATTTCCTTTGATGCTCCTCAATTGCAAGAAAAAAATGGTGGATATGCTCTATGGCGCTCCTCAATGGGAGATTCCTGAAGCTTGGTTTCTTTCTTTCTCAATTGTGTCTAGATACTCAAGTTAGCGGTGATATTGGGGGGAATGTTACCTTTTCTAGCTCCTCAATTGTAAGAAAAACAATGGTGGAGATGCTCTATGGTGCTCCAAAATGGAAGATTACCCAAGCTTGGTTTATTTCTTGCTCAATTATGTCTAGATACTCAAGTTAGGAGGAATATTGGGGGGGGGAATGTTTCCTTTCCTAACTCCTCAATTGCAAGAAAATAAATGGTGGATATTCTCTATGGTACTCCTCAATGGGAGATTCCCAAGCTTGATTTATTTCTTGCTCAATTGTGTCTAGATACTCCACCACAATGACCAATGAAATCTTTCCTTTTCTAGCTCCTCAATTGCAAGAAAAACAATGGTGGAGATGCTCTATGGTGCTCCTAAATGGGAGATTCCCAAAGCTTGGTTTCTTTCTTTCTCAATTGTGGCTACATAGTCCACCACAATGACCAATGAAATGTTTCCTTTACTAGCTCCTTAATTGCAAGAAAAAAAAATGGTGGAGATGCTCTATGGTTCTCCTTAATGGGAGATTACCCAAGCTTGGTTTATTTATTGCTCAATTGTCTCTACATTCTCTACATACTCAACCACAATGACGAATGAAATATTGCCTTTGCTAACTCCTCAATTACAAGAAAAACAATGGTGGAGATGCTCTATGGTGAATAATTGGAGATGTTTTATATTGTTTTTCTATTGAATGCTTGACCCTTGTCCAATGTATACCATGATCCAAGAAATCCTTAGACACTTGTGATGGAGATGGTTAATGAAATCAAAATTTTGTGTGATAATTTGGTGATGAAGAGAATGAACGCATTGTTTGCAACCTGAAATTGCATGTGGACTGTGAAAAATGCTTAAAATATGTTAAAGTGTTTCTCATAAAGGGTCTGCTATTGTTTATACAGACAAATCACGTGCCTGCACTATTATCATCCAAAACACGTGTGTTTTTTTACCATCTATAACACATACACGTTATGCTTGAACACTGTTTAGCAACATTTAAGAAGGTGGTTCTACGGATAAGGTATCTTTCAATGTTTAGGGGGAGTTAACAAGCATTCCCTAAGTCTTAGCCTCCTAACAGCCCCCCTCTCTCCCCCCTAACTATTATTCTAAGACTCTAAGGGATGTGTGTGTGTGTGTGAGAGGGGGAGAGGAGGGGGGGTTGGGGTTAGGTGTAGTTGGATGAGAAGAAGGGGAAGACAGAGAGAGGAGAGATATATAAGAGTGGGGGTCTTAGTGGTAGGGGAAGACATAGGGATGTTAAAACAAGTTACTAACATGTGGGATGTTAGGGGTTTGGGGGTGGGGTGGGTTATATTAATGTGGTAGTCTTTAGGTGTTGTAGATGTGTTGCAATAAGCATTTTGGGGGGTAGGAGCATATGTAGGGACATGGGGTTGTTAGGGGATTGGAGGGATTGGCTGGGGTTAGTGTTTAGAGGAAGAAGAGGGGGGTTAGAGGTGGGAGGAGGGGTTAGTATGAGTAAAAGTAAGAGTTGCGAGTAGAGGGGGGATAGTACGAGTTAGGAGGAATATTGGGGGTAGATATATAGAGAGGAGGGGGGTGTTAGTGGTAAGGGGAGACATAAGGATGTGTGTGTGTGTGTGTGTGTGAGAGAGAGAGAGAGAGAGAGAGAG
>LPNX010900552.1:53424-63902 GCA_001517045.1 Pseudotsuga menziesii
TAATATGGGTGTTTGAGAGAGAGAGAGAGAGAGAGAGAGTTGGAGAATAAATAGGGGGTGGTGTATAAGTGTACTTAGATGTGTTGGGGAGTGAGAGAGAGGTGTTAGGGGGATGTGTGTGTGAGAGACAGAAAGAGAGAGAGAGAGGAAGGGAGGTGTTAGTGGTTTGGTGGGGTGTTTAAGAGTTAGAGGTAGAGATAAAGGGTTAGGGGTTTGGGGGAGACATACCTGTGTTAGTGGTAGGGGAGACATATGCGTGTGTGTGTGAGAGAGAGAGAGAACAAACGGAGCAATAGTGTGTTAGGGAGAGAGAGGAGGGGGTTAGAGGTAGGGAGAGGAGGGGGTGGGGCGGGGGGCGGTGGAGGGGGCATAAAATAATAAAATATTGTTATAATTGGAAAAATAATCAAATGTAAAGTTAGAGGATTTCACAATACGCACACATCATAGTCTTACAAAATGTATGTGCATTTTTTATAAATATAACGTGCATGTGTATATGTTTGGCAGGAAGAAAAATTTGAATTTAAGCACAATGTGTGCATGTTTAGTGCCACTATGGCCGAGCCTCCACCCATTCTGCTGTGGCATTCTTATGCCTATGTGCCTGCTTCAGATTTTTCTTTGGATTCATAATGCCTATGCCTTGAAGTATGATAAACCACGACTAATTGAACATTACATCCAAATTTCCAATATGCTCGTGTTTAGCTGTTGGATAGAGTATGTTGCACACCTCCATTTTTTATGAAATTTTAGAAAGAAATATGTTTTTTTTTGCGGATTCCAAATATGTAATTTTTAACAAGAATATATATATATTTTTTATTTATCTTGTGTCATCACTCCTCAACTCAAAAAACACACAGTTGGAGTTTTGTCCATAACTCTTCTGTTTCTCAACCCTTTTGAAAACAAATTGTATGTTGCAATAAAGAACATCGACCTCTACATGCTATTAAAAAGAAACACTTCCAAATAGTTGCATTAAGTCATTCAAAGGCTGCACCCACAATTGACATATTGTTTTCGATGTTTGATCATTTAGATACTTCAAAAAAAAAATTATTTTTGGAAAAATAGTCATGCACTAGTACTATCTGTTCTCTATATGTCTACCAATTTTCTTAATTTGACTCCATCATTTGCACCCACAAAAACATATACCTCATAACTTGTCCCAAAAATAAAAAGTGTCCATTAAAAAAGATCTAACTTTAGATAGCTAAGTACATTTTCAATAGAAAAAAATTATATATTTGGAAACGTCATTCAATTTCCTACATTTCATTTCTTTTACTCATGGCAAGATTCATTGTGTAAGTGTCTCAAAATATCCATGTAAGTAGATGGGTGGCTATTTTTTCAGTTTTCTATTGCATCTAGCATGTCAAAAGAGACCCTCATTAGTTTGCACACAACCGTGTGTACTTTCCTTTTTGTGAAAATTCTTAGAAAAATAGATAAGGCCATACCTGTGATAACAACAAACCATGGGCAAATACCATGGGTCACATAATACCATGGGTCACTTATTTTAGGTAAGGTGACCAAATAAACTACTCTACTAACAAACTAATTAATGCACGATTGACCATAGCCATTGAGATTACAATTCTTAACAACCAATACTTAGATATATAACAAGCCACCTATACTTTGACCTCCCATAATACTTTCATTCTTTAAATGATGTGCAATGACAAATTAGCTTTCATAGTAAACCATTATTGAGCCCATGTGCCCGATTTAGTGAGTAGCCTAAGTAGTCATTAAATCCAAATTACTTCTTACCATGCTTATTGAAGTGGCAATATATTACTAACCTATGCGTTGAAAAACACAATTGACCTTTGCCTCTTAATGAACTAGTTAAATGTGCCTTTAAAGTATGTAAACGAAAATCAAGTAGTTGACCTTATATCATCAACTTCACTCACACTCTAGCCATTTTAGAAGACTTCTCCATATAAAAAAGAGGCATTTGAGAGCTTCCACTCTAAATTTAAACTTGGGCCACTAGTGTAATAATTTGCCACATTTCGAAGTATAAAGAGAATATCAAATGGCCGACTCATCAGTTCAAAGATGTTCTTATGAATATAATAAATCATTTCTACTAAACCACTTTGATTTCAACATAAGATTTATTGAAAATGAGCATAAAAAGACTGATTTTTTACAACGCAGATTTTTTTTTAAATTGTGTTTGATGGTTTCCTGAATCCTTCTTTGTTGAACATTAAATAGTTCTTCCCAAATTGCAAGCAACAGTCGATTCTTCAACTCTAGAGCTCTGGTCTTCCAAGTTTCAATAAGGCAGAGAATGGGAAAAGGAATGCATGCAACCTATCAAATGTCTCTCCCTTCGATTAGTTCATGCTTCATAATTTGTTATTGCCATTTGATCAAAAAAGGATACAACTTCATGTCAGTACGATTTTATATAACACTAAAATGAAGTCTTGATAAATAAAACTTGCATTTCCAAAGTTAAAATCTTCTTTAAAAACAGACAATGGGATGTTTCTCTAAATTCAAAATGTCGCACTTTATACCAGCTGCATCCCATTCAATGTTTCAACTATGTTGTCCAATCTTTTGCCATTCTTGCGTAGTTTATGTAATAGTGAGGTGGTTTACTTGACTTTGTAAGCCTGTGGGTGCTCTAAGCTAACGTACTTTTTTTTGGGTCCGTGAGTTGTGTTGAGTTTAACTTTGTAAGTTTTTGTTGTTTAACATTTTTTAACTGAAGCTTATTTAAATCTTAATCAAAATGCATTTATGTATAACAATATATGACGACTATAAAATGAATCATTTCTGTACACTTCTTACACTTGACTAATTTTTGTTGATTTGCTAAAAAAAAACAAAATCTGAGATAATATCTAAATGCTTATAAACATTATATTGAAAATCAATTAACAAAGCTATAAGTAAAATAGTCTATAAACAAAAACCAAACATTAAACTTATTAATCTTTATAATTATTTATTTATAATAAACATAAAAATTAAATTAATTAATATAAACATAAAATAAATATAAGTAATTAAAAATTTACTAATATAAAAAAATATTAATTAATATAAACATAAAATAAATACTATTTAATTAAAAACAAAAAAAAATTAGAAATTTCTTTTTATTGAAATCTAAAACTTCAGCTAATCATAAAATAAAATTATAAAAATAAAAATAAAAATAAAACTATAAAGAATTCAATTTTAACATAATCTCGACAGGGCCTCTATGCAGTACGTATCATGTCTCAATCATAAAGTAATGAGAAAGAGCGTAAGAAAATAATGCGAAAGTGTTAGCCAAAACCAAGCCGACTAAACTTGAGTTTAGGGTTCAGTCGATATTAAAATTTAATTTTCACTTTTCACGCCGACCTCTTTCTCTTTTTCACTTGTCGGGTGAAACTTGTCTATCTCCCAACTAGACAAGTTTATAAATTTTAGTCGGTCTTTCCACTCTACTAAATTTACTTCGGCTTACTTGTCGGTTCTATCTACCGGTTTTTACCTCGACCACTTGTCACTTCTAAGTCGGCTGACTTCTTCGACCACTCAAGTCGGCTCACCTCTTCGACCACTCAAGTCGGCTCACCTCAGTTGGCTGACTCAACCGACCACTCAAGTCGGTTCACTTTGGTTGAAATCTACAGAGTGTGTTTCTTAGTCTAAAGACTCAAGAAATTACAAATGCTTTTCACCTATGAGTAAGATGAAGTAAAATGGACACATTAACAAATCCAAATAACTTATAAAAACATATGCCAAAATATGTAGGAAGACTCGAGTCGACCAATGTGCTGTAAAACCTGGAACTTTCATGCGGTGAGAAATTTATGGGTTCTTTGATCTTTCACTTAATAGTAATTGTAAAAGACATTTACCCAAGTAAATCTGGAAATATGTGCAGCCAAATAATCATGCATTCAACCATAAACTATTTCATATATTTAACTATGCAAAAATAACAAAGTATTACAAACTTGTCAGTCTAAACTTGTCGGTCCAGATTTGTCGGTCTAAACTTGTCGGTTTAGACTTGTCCTTTTACAGAGCTTTAGCTCTTCGACTAAATCACTTACACAGAAGCTTGAGCTTCGACTTCTCTTTTTTCACCCTGAGTTCCTCTAGTGTCTATTGTCTGTAATCTCTCTTGACTCTCTCTGTCTCTAACCTAAATTACAATTTGCTTCTTCTATTTATAGGCAACCTGAATATTGCTTCTACATGGGTCAACTGACTCACCATTAAAGACTGTAATAACTATCTACCTAACAACTTAGCTTCAGAAATAAATTCGACTGGTTTACATTGCCGAATCGTGGACTCTTCCCTCTTGTCAGACTGACAGACAAGATCTTGACTTGTACAAACTCTGACAGAGTCGGCTGAGAGTCAGGTACATATCTGTGAGTAATTACATTTTTCCAACACTCCCCCTTAATTATAAGCAGATGGAAATTTTTAAAACATAATTTACAAAATGTTTCAGAGCTTAGACATGCTCTGTTTATGACAGAGTTACTGTGGAGAACTTGTCATTCCGAGGTAACTACGCAGATACTGGAATGTGTCCTTTGCCAATGGTTTTGTAAATATGTTTGCAAGTTGGTCTTCAGACCTGCAAAATTCTAAACAAATTTCCTTGTCGTTTACCAACTCTCTTATAAAATGAAACCTTGTGTCGATGTGCTTGGTTCTCTCGTGAAACACATGATTCTTTGATAATGCTATGACTGAATTGTTGTCGGTTCTTGATGGTTCTGTGACAAGTCTTTTAAGACTCTTCTCATCCAGACAGCTTGACATGCAGCACTTGTCACTGCAACATACTCTGCTTCAGCTGAAGACAAAGTTACTATGGGTTGTTTTTTTGATGCCCATGAAACAACACATGTACCAAAATGAAATGTGTACCCAGATGTGCTTTTCCTGTCATCTATGCTGCCTCCATTGTCACTGTCAGTGTAACCAATGAGTTTAAAATTTTCTGAGGTTGAATACATAATACCAAGGTCTTTTGTGCCACTTACATACCTCAGAATTCTTTTACCTGCTTGCCAATGTGAGTCTTTTGGTGATTCCATGAACCTTGAGATCAGACTTACACCATACATAATGTCTGGTCTTGTTGCTGTCAAATACATAAGGCTGCCAACAAGACTTTTGAATAGCATAGGATCAACAGTGGATCTTTCATCATCCTTGCTCAATTTTAAACCTGTTATCATTGGTGTTGGGGTTGTCTTGCAATTAGACATGTTAAATATTTTCAAAACTTCACTTGCATACTTTGTCTATGATATAAAAATACCACTTTCAGACTGTTGAACTTCAATGCCCAGAAAAAACTTCATAATCCCCAGATCAGTCATTTCAAATTCACTTTCCATGACTGTTTTAAAATCTGCTATGCCATAATCACTAGTAAATATTAAATCATCTACATAGAGGAAGACAATTAACATCTTACCTTGCTCATCGACTTTGGTGTACAAAGTCGGTTCACTTTCACTTCTATTAAATCCATTTTTAGTGAGATAGGAATCAATCCGACTGTACCAAACTCTAGGAGCTTGTTTCAAACCATAGAGTGCATTTTTCAGCCTATACACTTTATGTTCTTGACCTGGAACTTCATACCCTTGTGGCTGTTCCACATATACTTCCTCTTCTGGATAGCCATTTAAGAATGCCGACTTGACATCCATTTGATGAGCATGCCATTTGTTTTGTGCAGCAATGGCCAAAACTGTTATGACTGTATCCATGCATGCAACAGGTGCAAACGTTTCATTGAATTCGATGCCAGGTTGCTGTGTGAACCCTCTTGCTACCATTCTTGCTTTGTGCTTTTACACATTCCCATCAGCATCTTGCTTTGTCTTATAAATCCATTTGACACTGATTACATCTTTGTCTTTTGGTACATCAACCAGTTCCCATGTCTGGTTCTTCTCAATGCATTCTATTTCTTCATCCATGGCTTGTGCCTATAGTTCTTCTTCAACAGCTTCTTCAAATGTCAGTGGATCATATATAGGGGAAAATAATGAAAAGAGAGAGAATGAATTAGGTGTACCAGCTTCATATATCTCCCGCAGACTTTTTGTCTTCACCGGTTTTGTCGATGTCGACCTCGACGAAATGCTTGATGGAGTCTGCTGTCCTCTTGGTGTACTTGTCGGTGTATC
The DNA here is from genome assembly GCA_001517045.1 of Pseudotsuga menziesii. Taxonomy (NCBI): domain Eukaryota; kingdom Viridiplantae; phylum Streptophyta; class Pinopsida; order Pinales; family Pinaceae; genus Pseudotsuga; species Pseudotsuga menziesii. Next base: position 59,643 of record LPNX010900552.1, read on the forward strand.
TTGAGCTGCTACTTGTGTTGATGGTCCTTGTGCTGAACCATGTCTTGGTGTCATGGGAGTCGACGGTGCTCCGACTGGTTGAATTACATGTGATATTTGAACCACTTCCTCTTCCATATCATCATTGTCGACATTCGACACAATGTTGACATTTATGTCGACGGTTCCATCCCATGATTCATTCTCGACAAATTGAACATCTCGAATGATTCTCACTTTCCTTGTGATAGGGTCATACAACTTGTATGCTTTTGTGTCTTCTGAATAGCCGCCAAAAATACATTTCTGTCCCTTCTTGTCTAGCTTCCTTCTCAACTCATCTGGAACATGAGCATAAGCAATACAATAGATTTTTTTTAAATGAGAAACACTATGATTCATACTTGTCCATGCTTCTTGGGGAACTTTATTCTTCACACTCTTTGTCGAACACCGGTTCATAATGTATACGACAGTTGCGATTGCTTCTCCCCAATTTACTCATTTGGCAAATGCTTGGCTGCTAACATGCTGTGTGCCATCTCCATGATGGTTCTATTCTTTCTTTCGACTATACCATTTTGCTGAGGTGTATACCGTGCAGTGAATTGCTTTTTTATTCCATAGGTCTTGCAAAAATTCATAAATTCATTTGAAACATATTCACCTCCTCTGTCAATCCTTAAGATCTTGATGCAATGGCCACTTTGGTTCTCCACGAGTGCCTTGAACTGCTGAAAATAACCAAATGCATCAGATTTATGTTTCAGGAAATATACCCATGTATTTCTTGAGTAGTCATCAATAAAATTTAGAAAACACTTGCAGCCACCAATGGATGATGTCTGCATTGGACCAAAAATATCAGAGTGCACAATTTCAAGTGGTGTGTGTGCTTTATAGGACTTTTCGACTAGAAAAGTCTCACTGTGCTGCTTGCCAAAAATGCAGCCTTCACAAACCATCTCTGCTCTGTCAATCAATGGTAATCCCTTCACCATATTCTTTGTGTGTAGTAGCTTCAGCCCACCAAAATTCAGATTTCCAAATCTGAAATGCCACAACCAGGATTCATCCTGAACTTTCGTCTAAAATGCAGCTTGCAAATTAGCGCTACAATTTTCTCTCTTGTCGAGGAGCTTGACTGTTTCTTCACTTTCTGCCTTGAATGCAGCTCCTATGTTTGTTTTCCCTTTTATGTCGGGAACTATCCTCAATGGAAACAAGGGGTTGCTTGTCATTGGCACTTTTGCTATCAGCTAGTCGCTTGGACGCTTGTCTTTGATCACACAGTGATCATCTTCCATGTAGACTATGTAGCCTTTTTGTAACAACTGTCCAAATTTTTAACAGATTATGTTTCAGACCTTCGACATGATAGATATCACAGATATACTTACTCTCCCCCTATTTGGTTAGAATATCAACAGTTCCTTTTCCTAAGATGGTAACTTGGACATTGTTTTCAAGTGTAACATCAGTTTTAAATGAATTGTCTAGACTGGCAAATAGATTTAAATTACCAGTCATATGGTTGCTGCATCTTGAATCTAAGTACCATATGTCATGTGGACTTTCTTGAATAGCATTGCATTCAAGTGGAGATGTCGATGCCCTTAACATTGCACCTATTGAAGTGCTGGTGTTGGTCGACTGACTTGGGATTTTCCTTCCTTGGTCATATTGCTTCTTTCTGCATTCATATGCATAATGACCGAATTTCTTACAGTAATGACATTGAATTTTTGATTTATCAAACCTCTGGCCACTTGGCTGACTTGGGTTCTGATTATCTCTCCACCGACATTTACAGGACATATGCCTCATCTTCCTCATGAAGAACTTCTTCCTCTGCCTCTGAAATTGTTTCTCCCCCTGCCTCTACCACGGCTTATGGATGACTGTGCTGCAAATGCACCTTTCAATGATGTCTATGTTCTGCTGAGTCTGTGTTCATGATTGATGAGTGAAGCTTACAACTCATCAATGGTAAATGTTGTCATGTCTGTGTGTTCCTCTAAGGTCACAACCAAGTTTTCAAATCTTGGGGGAAGACTTTTGAGAATTTTTTCAACAACCCTTTGGTCTGCTATGGGTTCTCCATGATATTTCAGTTGGTTTATCAACCCAACAAATCTAGTGTAGAATGTGTCTACATTCTCTGAATCTTTCATGGACAGAGATTCAAAATCTCTTCTCAGAATCTGCAACTTGGATGTCTTTACCTTATCCAAACCTTGATAGGCAGTCTCCAATGTATCTCATGCTTCCTTAGCATTATTTTTTTCTACTATTCTTGGGAGTATGATTTCATGCATAGCTTGATGTATGAAAAACAAAGCTTTTTCATCTTTCTTCCGCTGTTCTCTCAACACATCTTTCTCAGCCTGTGTGAGATTGTTATACACTGTCATGTCTACTAGTTCTGCATAACCATGCTGGACTATCTCCCAGACATCTTGACCTCTGAATAAAGCCTTCATTGTTAAAGACCAATATTCATAATTCTTTCTTGTAAAGATTGGAGTTTGCAATGAACCAGAAGTGGAAGCCATTTTAATTTTTAATTAACTTTCCTTAGAAAATTAAATTCCACCTTTTAAGACACGATTTATTTCCTAAATCTTGGGCTTATATAAACCTTGTTCTGATATGAAACCAAGCTTTCATACCAGTTAGCCAAAACCAAGCCAACTAAACTTGAGTTTAGGGCTCACTCGATATTAAAATTTAATTTTCACTTTTCACGCCGACCTCTTTTTATTTTTCACTTGTCGGGTGAAATTTGTCTATTTCCCAACTAGACAAGTTTATAAATTTTAGTCGGTCTTTCCACTCGACTAAATTTACTTCGACTTACTTGTCGGTTATACCGATCGGTTTTTACCTCGACCACTTGTCACTTCTAAGTTGGGTGACTTCTTTGACTTCTCAAGTTGGCTCACCTCTTCGACCACTCAAGTCGGCTCACCTTAGTCATCTGACTCAACCAACCACTCAGGTAGGTTCACTTTGGTCGAAATCTACAAAGTGTGTTTATTAGTCTAAAGACTTAAGAAATTACAAATTCTTTTCAGTTGTGAGTAATATGAAGTAAAATGGACACATTAACAAATCCAAATAACTTATAAAAACATATGCCCAAATATGTAAGAAGACTTGAGTCGACCAAATTTCAGGCAGTGAGAAATTTATGGGTTATTTGATCTTTCACTTAACAGTAATTGTAAAAAGACATTTACCCAAGTAAATATGGAAATATGTGCGGCCAAATAATCATGCATTCAACCATAAACTATTTCATATATTTAACTATGCGGAAATAACAAAGTATTACAAACTTGTCGGTCTAGACTTGTCCTTTTACAGAGCTTCAGCTCTTCTACTGAATCACTTACATAGAAGCTTGAGCTTCAACTTCTCTTTTCTCACCTTGAGTTCCTCCAGTGTCTATTGTTTGTAATCTCTCTTGACTCTCTCTGTCTCTAGCCTAAATTACAATTTGCTTCTTCTATTTATAGGCAACCTGAAGATTGCTTCTACATGGGTCGACTGACTCACCATTAAAGACTGTAATAACTATCTACCTAACAACTTAGCTTCAGAAATAAATTCGACTGATTTACATTGCTGAATCGTGGACTCTTCCCTCTTGTCACACTGACAGACAAGATCTTGACTTGTACAGACTCTGACAAAGTCGGCTGAGAGTCAAGTATATATGTGCGAGTAATTACATTTTTCCAACAGAAAGTCCATAAAGCAAATTTGTATTAAGAACTTCAAACTATTAAGCAATTTCATATAAAGAACCTTAAAATACTAAATGCAAGAATATTTGACACTATGATAAAATTCTAACACCAAAATAATGATAAAGATGGTTGGCAATGGCATGACCCACAACAAACAGAGAGATTGGCTCGCACGACCCACAAACGAATGGGTGTGTGCAAGAAGTTGAGGGACCTTTTAGATGCAATTCAACTTTTTAGGAACAAGTTCATGTTACATAGAAAAAGAACGTGCTCCTCTTCCATAGCATTTGGAATAGTAAATCTGAGCCTGACATGTCAGTAGACATGTAGGCTAGGTAACCATAACGTGCACGCGTTATAGAGTTACAAAATGCGCACGCGTTTTGTAACTCTATAACGCGTGCCCGTTGTGCAAATCTATAAAAAAAAATAAAAAACACACAGTCCCGACCGAGAGTCATTTTCACCGAACAGGAGCGCGAAGACGACGGCCTGCCCGTGCCATAGGAGCTTGGAAGAGTGC
>LPNX010900552.1:78024-101713 GCA_001517045.1 Pseudotsuga menziesii
ATGATGATGAGGATGGTGATGATGATGATGAGGATGTTGATGGTGATGAGGATGATGATGATGTTCATGATGTTGATGGTGATGATGATGAGGATGATGATGAAGATGACGATGATGATGTTCACGATGTTGATGGTGATGATGAATGATGATGATGATGATGATGATGATGAATGATGATGAGGATGAGGATGAAGATGAGGATGGTGATGTTCATGATGTTGACGAACGATGATGAAGGTGATGATGATGATGAGGATGATGATGATGATGTTCATGATGAGGATGGTGAGGATGATGATGATGATGAGGATGATGATGATGATGTTCATGATGAGGATGGTGAGGATGATGATGATGATGTTCATGATGTTGATGATGAGTATGATGTTGTTGATGTTGATGGTGATGATGATGAGGATGATGATGATGATGTTCACGATGTTGATGGTGATGATGAATGATGATGAATGTTGATGATGATGATGAAGGTGATGATGATGATGAATTATGATGATGTTCATGATGTTGATGGTGATGATGATGAAGATGATGGTGATGATGATGACGACGATGTTCATGATGTTGATGGTGATGATGATGATGATGATGATGACGGCAATGATGGCAATGGTGATGATGATGATGATGATGACGATGGTGATGATGATGGTGATGATGATGATGATGATGATGAGGATGATGATGATGATGTTCATGATGTTGATGGTGATGATTATGATAAGGATGATGAAGGTGATGATGATGGTGATGATGATGACAATGACGACAATGGTGATAATGTTGTTGTTGTTGATGATGATGATGAAGATGATAGTAATGATGATGATGATGATGACGATGGTGATGATGAAGGTGATGATGGTGAAGATGATGATGATGAAGATGGACATGATGAAGATGATAATGATGATCATGGCGATGTTGATGATGATAATGATGGTGATGGTGATGTTGATGATGAGGAAGGTGATGATGATGACGAGGATGATGATGATGATGATGGCAACGATGGTGATAAGGATGATGTTCATGATGATGATGATGATGATGATGGTGATGATGATGTTCATGATGTTGATGGTGATGATGATGATCATGTTGATGATGATGATGATGGTGATGATGAAGCTGATGATGACGATGAGGATGAGGATGATGATAATGATGATGAGGATAATGATGATGGCGATGGTGATGATGATGATGAGGAAGGTGATGATGATGATGATGAATTATTTCACTACAAGAGGGATTTATTATTTGTGTATCATATAAAACACCTGTGGGAGCATCAGATGTCGCCATTGATGGAGCTAAGGTTGCCACTATTGGCATGATACTGGAGACATGATGCATTGGAAAATTGTAGCAGGTCATTAGGGCTATGGAAGAGGTTGTAGTAGGTCACTAGTGGAAATCCCTAGGCATCGTTATGTACCAGATCCATCTCTCCATCACCAATCAGTGTACAATTAGTAACTAGTTTAATACTAATACTTCTAGTAGTAATAGTATACACACACATTCTATATCATTTGTGTGGTACCAATTCATGTATTTTAGATTAATGAACCTACAAACCTTATGTTATATGTGGAGTGTACACCAACTTGAAGAATAGAAGCATTATGATCCCAAGCATTATGTCAAAATTATGTTGGCGCTATTTTTTGGTTTCACATATCGCGCACGCGATTTATATGTACATAACGTGCTCGCGTTTTATGTTTATATAACGCGCATGCGTGTTATAGTGTTAAATCGCGCGCGCGTATTGTCAATTTCAAATTTTTATTCCCTCCAAATGAAAAGGCCGAGCCTCCACCCATGCTTTCGTGGAATTCCTATTCCTATGTGTCTGCTTTGTACTTTGCTTCGGATTAACATGCCTGTGCCTTGGAGTATGATAAACCATGGCAAATTCAACATTATATCCATATTTTCAATATGCTCGTGTTTAACGGTTCGTTTGATTGTGCTGCACACCTCCATTTTTTATGAGATTTTAGAAACAGATATGGTTTTTTTTGCAGATTCTAAATATGTAAATTTTAACAAGAATACATAATTTTTTCTATTTTTTTCTTATTTATTTTCTGTCATCACTCCTCAACTCAAAAAACACACTGTTAGTGTTTCTCCTATAACTTTTTCAATTCTTGATCACTTCAAACAAAAATTGTATGGTGCACAAGTAGACACTAACCTCTACGTTCTATCAAAACCCCATTTCATGATTTTTGCATTAAGACCTTCAAAGACTACACCCACAAAACACGTACCATTTTCGAGGTTTTCTCACTTAGAAAATTATAAAAATATTATAAAATTACTAATTTAATTTTCGAAAAATAATGCCACACTAGTGCTATGGGTTCTCTACATGGATGTCAATTTTTGTAGCTTGATTCGATCATTTAGGCCCTCAAAGGCTGCACCCACAAAAACATATACCTTATAATTTCCGTGAAAAATAAAAAGTGCCTGTTAGGAAAAATGAAATTTGAAATAGCTATGCAAATTTTCGATACTTAAAAGTTATATATTCGAAAAGGTGATTCAATTTCCTACATTTCATGTTTTTTATTCAATGCAAGATATTTTGCATAAGTATCTCAAAAAATCCAAGTAAGTTGAGGGATGCTTGATTTTTCAGGTTTCTATTGCATCTAACGTGCACAAAAAGGTCCCTCAACTTCTTGCACACACCCGAATGTCATATTAGCTGTCAACGACTCCAATCAGGAATAGTGAAGAGAAATTTATATACTACAGTTTTGAATTTGTTCTAGATGATAATGCAATAATGACCTAATTACACCAAATACATGTCATGGCGTCTCCACAAAGCTTGATGCTGCATGCTGGTCAATTTGACGCATCTAAGTTGATAACCTAATGATTCTGTGGTGGTCCATCTAGGACAGCTATGGTTTTAGATTTGTGCTGCATTTGGGCTTGCAAAACCTCAACTGTCAATGACAACTACTGAACGCAAACTTGGAAATTATGTGAATATATGGTTAGTTATGGTAGTCGAAGAAAAGGGCGTGGCTGTATTATGGTGAGAGAATTTCAATAAACCTGTATGCATGACTTAACGAATTGCTTCTGATTTGCATGACGAGTCAGTTGCTTGTAGACCTAATTCATGATATCAAGAGAGGCATCACTTAAGAGTTGTATGGAATGTAAACCTGCTGACCATTTTACTCTGAACAGATTGTGCATCACCAACTCCCTGAATGTAGGGGCCATTCCACTAAAAGAGACGTGGTGTATCAGTGGAATGCATATAATTTCATAGTACAGAACTTTATAATTCTACACGTTGCTGCAACATATAAATCAGCAATCACCGTTTGCTTTTTGTTGCAGTAGTAGCCGAGTAGGTATATCAACCAATCCTTCTGGTCTTCATCTGTTTTCCTGATCAACTTAGTGTTGTAATAACAGAGAGAACAATAAAGTTAAAGTCTTATGTCACATTAAATTAAAGCTTTCGTGGATTGACACAAGAAACAATTGACTGGTGCTGTCGTGTTGTTTCATGGTGTTATGCTGTGGTAAGCTCAAAGTTTCCTCTGCAGAAAGGAATAAAAGCTTACCGACCGTTAGAAATTAGAGATCTTAATGATTAAAATAAACATCATAGTTTGTTGAAGGTTGAGAGAAATATGGGTTCGAATGATGTCATCTGGACCCTTGCCCTTCATATTTGGTGTAACTCTGCTTATGCTCAAGAAATGCTTAAACGCCACAAATTAAACCGGTCCTGTAAACGACTTTCAATAGAAGTTATTTCGTTAAAATACGACGATTTTCAGAATGAGAATAACGTGATAATTTCTCTCAACAACAAGGGAATGAGATTTGGGTATAAAATATATTGAGATAGTAATGTGTCACTGATATTATGGGCACCATAACTGGAATCAATCTGCATACGTGCTTATCAAGTTAAGTTCTATCGACTGTCAAATATGTCGGCGTACCAATCGACGTTCAAGTAAATGTACTTGACGTTTTTATTACAATCTCTTAAGGTATGGTCAATACGGCCATGATCACCGGTCACACTCAATCCGGCGATCACTGGTACTATCACTTGTAATATTTAGGCCAATTTGTTCTCAGGTCTCTTACAATGGAATCACGGATCAACTTTTGAAGGGAGGGCTTCATTTGGGTTGTGAGAAATTGAACTATTCAATGTTGATATGTAAAAATAAATTATTTTTTTCATTTTCATGAAAATGTAAGTATGTAACAAAATTTTGCTATTTATTAAAAGTTGTGTATAGAAAAAAATGACAATAAGAAGAAATCCCATTTACATGGAATTAGTGAGGTAAACCATATACATGATGATTTATCACATACATACAAATTCTTTTTATGGGGATTACTCAAGAGCTAGTATAAGGAGGAGAGACTAAAATAAAGGTTGAGAATGAATAACATGTAGCTTTGATGGAAGATGAGATTGAGAAAAAACCCATTTAAAAAGAGATCATTGCACTTGTTTTGTTAATGTGAACATAGTGATAACCGTTAGGAGTATTGATTTTTTGTATTGCATTGTTCTTTGCCATATTTATTTTGCAAAGGGAAATGTTTCTTTCTTATCATGCTAAAGTGATTAGAGTAGTTGAGAACTACTAGCTACCTTATGTGAATGCATAATATAAAATTGGGGATGAAAGTAGCCTCATGGGGTATTAAAGTTTATTTGTGTCTAGAATTGTTTTGAGAAGAGCTCCACTACTAGAAGTGCTATGTTACAAGGCCAAAAGAGATCATGCATGAGATTCCTAACATTAATAACAAAAACTAAAAAGATGATTTTTGTCCAAGTATCCACCTAAAACTAGTATACTTCTAACATTGTACATCCATCAGAGATTTAAAATTGTTGATCCTTTTTGTGACCACTTCATCATTACCATAATCAACGGTTTAAAGAAATAACATAAAAGTAAAAAAATTAGAAGAATAACTTTTCCATGACATTATACCTTACCTGTTTTGAAATGAACTTTTCTACATGCTATTAAAATCATTGGATTATTATATTTCAAACTAAAACCATAAGTTTTTTCGAATCCACATTTCCATTAACAACCAAAAAAAGTTACATATACCATCACAAAGTTAATTGATATGTTTGTCCATATGGACCTAGTTCGTGAGTAACTAGCCATTTAATTTCAAACTCAACTTAATCCCTAAGCATCGTCTTTACCATAATAAACCTAAGTATTAGAACACTTGAAAATGTATCCTTCAAACTTTAGCCATGAGTCTACTAACATTTAGATGTCAAATGAGAGCGATTGATAGGGATTCACATTTATGTTTTCAAAACTCGGTGCATATAATTATTATTCAAACACATTGAAAAAGTATCCTTCAAAATTCAATGCAGATCTTACTAGTATCTCGATCTCACACAAGAAGAAGTTTGAGAGGAATAACACAATTATCTTTTCAAAATTCCATCTTATATTTATGTGAAAAGGTTAGACAAAAACCAATGATTATTATATACTGTAATCTCTTTGTGAACCTTACATGATTCAAAAATGTCATTTTGACAAAAAAAACATATTTACAATCTCTTCTCTTAAATTCTTGGTTGATAGGTTTGAGGAGTGGTATCCAAGGTAATTGTAGACTCCATTTGATGTGTCAACATTACAAACCATTATCAAGGTTAATCATCAATACGATGAGTGGCATAAAGATTTATTAATATATCTTTAACAACATATTTCAAGAGAAAACTAGGAAATTGATAATGTTGACTATATAACTAAGACCAAACCCAAACCCTAAAAAATTTAAGCTAGATAATAAGGAAGTCTAAGTTATGATTAAAACAAACACCCTAAATTGCTACAATGATTTTAAATTTGAAATAGAATAAAAATGTAAGTTAAACTTACTAATATTAAAAAATTTTCTTAATGAATAAATTGTGAATTACTTAACCTATTTTTTATAAAATATAGAACTAAATGTAATATCTAATTCTAACCTAGAAATAATACAAATTTATATATAAAAGAATAATTTAAGAGATTTTTTTAATAATTGCACATAACTTAGGAAATATTTAACGTAAAAAAAAACCTTAATTATCATATCTCATTTACTCTAATATAACCTAAAAGGTATAATTGTAATAAAAATTAAAACTTTAAGATTAATCTACAACTTGATCTTGCATTTCTATGTAATCTTTTTATAATAATATTTAACCTCCATTTCATTATAATTGAAGAGGGGTATCTTTTTTAACAATGTAAATGAGGTCAATTATGGTAAAGAAAAGTTTTTGTTTTATCAATTCATTTCTTTCATTATTTTCATATTCAAAGGTAATTCTTTTTTAAATTTTTTTTGTTGCTTATTATAATTTATAGTTTATGGTCAATTTCTAATGTACACAAACTTATTCGAAATTGGAAATGAAAAGAAAATCATTTCGAAGCAATAAGTGCTTACCCCAAAGGAATAGTGATCGAGGCTAGTCACAATAGTAAGAGGGAGATATACCCCTCTAGGTGAAATGCACCATGAAAAACATGTTGTCTTACCTATGTAATAACAAACTCTCCTCTCCTTATATATTGCTTTCAGTGCTTGCAGTTCCTATAATGTAATGAATTTGAGTTGGAATGCCCCTAGTGCCTATAATGGTCCAGTCTATCTATTCATGAACTATTCATGAACAAATCTACTTATCCATGACATAATAAAAAGTAGGTGAGTAGGTAGACTGTAGTAAATGAGGGAGCACAAAGCAAGAACCGAAGTCAATACAAATTGAAATGGTTTACATCCCATGCATACATTGCACGTTCTTATCCATGTGACCTCCCTAATGTAGGGGTTATACTCATAAAAGTAAACACCTTCTATATCCTTAATTATATAAATCCTAGAAATTGGAAATAAAATAAAATAAAAAATCATTTCCAAGTCTCTCCAATATTGACATCTTATCCTAGCTAATTTGCGGAAACACTTCAAATTATCTAACAAATATTAAGTTTTTTAAACTTTTAATTTTGTTTTGTTCTATTATGGTTTATGGCTTTCGAATGCACACAAAATAATCGTAAATCAAAAATAAAAAGAAAATCATTGCCACCACCAAAATGTTTTAGGAGCAACAACTATTTATTCAACCTCCCGAATCCCAAAAGTGATGACTATAATATACTTGATTATTGTGTGGAAACCTATAACTCACATCTATATGGACCTCACACGATTCATATTGGAAATCATTGGGCCATCTTCTTCCATTCATGTCATGGAGCAAGATCTCATACAAATAGGGAGACACACACATGGATACACCATTATCATTATTTTAGTTAATGCAATTCCATACATATATAAAGAAGTATCTACTCTTTCGGTCCATGGAGCATATAGTTTATTGAACTTATATAAGGGACAACTCTGTCGGGTCGGTGAAAAAGTTGGTCGTTAGGTTGTTGATAAAATAAGGCATTGGAATTTGGAAGCACCTTTGAATGAAGGATTGATTGCACTTGATCGAGGATCTATTGGTCAAGTGTGATTGGGCCTACCTAAAAGAAAAACCTCAGAATGTAATACCTAATGCTTTCATGCAACAAATTTTTTTAACAACCCTAAATTCAACAGCTATGAATCATGTCCTCCCCAAATGCTCAATTCGAAGTGATAAAATAAAAGCCCCAATACGAAGTGATAAAACAAAAGCCCCAATTTTTGGTGGATTATGGATGGTCCCTCCAACATATATCAAGTTTATTACCCAATTCAAAGTGATCAAACAAAATCCCCAATTTTAGGTGGATTATGGATAGTCCCTCCAATCTATATCGAGTTTATCAGCCCCATTGAAAAGGTTATGTATTTATTAGTCCAATATAAGGAAGAACTTAAAATTCTCCAACAAAAATCACTAAAAGTTAGGTGTCTAGTGTCTACCATAGTCAACAAGGAGGATGAATTATAAACACACATTTGGGAGGTATACGATGGTGAGGCTATTGAAACCATGTTCTTTGCTAGCTCATTGCACTCCCAGTCCCTCATTCATGAACATCTGTTGAGGATTGCGTTGTTTAGATATATTGGTAGACACTTTTTGCTTCTTATTGCCATTATTAGAAGGCTGATAGGAAAACATAGGGGTCAGAGTCTACAACATTTACAGTGTCAGTTGTTAAACATTTTATCCTTTCAACCTTTGGATTTCATTAAGGAAATTGGAATAATTCATACATTTGTATTCAATTATTTTTCTTTCTTTCAACCTAATGTTTACAATTCATGATAGATAAAGAGAATTGACATATTTGGAACTCAAATACCAGGCTCTTTCTGCTTGCTCCTCTGCACAAACATAGTTGTGGTCATATCCTATGAAAAGTGTACATTATTTTGGTTCTGATTTCATTTATATACTGGGTTTCTTAAGGTTACATCTATTGAGTATTCAAGACTTAGTCTGTCAGATGCGCGGTCATATAATACATTAAAAATTTCAAACAACATTTTGGATGGAGAAGTTTTAAACCCTTAAATTTATAACATGAGAAGGAACTCCAACAAGCAATACATTTAAAATTTCTCCATATATAAAATGTTACACAAGTACAAATTGTTGTACATACCTGTAAATTCACAAAAACCAAGTTGACAACTTAGCTCTGTAAAATCTTCTAGAGGAAATAGAAAATAGGGAGACATTGAAACCTTGAATTGGAGATTTGAGAGTTTGAGTGCCAACCTCTGAATGTTCTATACTTGTAAACCCAAGATAATGTTTTTATCTCCCATGGACTTCGCTAATATCTTTAAGTTTAGAGAAGTTCAATCCATCCTACCCAACGTTCGACCTTTGCTTCTCTTGGTCCTACATGTGACGTAGGTGGCACCTTCGAGTTGTGCACCATAGAAGAAGCAAGGAATAGAATGCGCACCTATTTACTTATATAGAAATACAATTGAAAGAAACACCATCTCAATTCCCCAATATCCCAAAGCTCTTAAGTCGGCTTACCTTGCCCTAGTTAGGCGAATGCATGTTTGTGTATTTCACATGATTACAAAAAAAATCATTTTATAATTGCTTCTACATAACATAGATGTATCTATGCAGGTGAGGGAAAACTAGATATTATTTTTGTGAGATGTCTGAATACTTTCAAAGATATTTCTTTGTTTCGAGGGTGCTCAGGGTGCAGATCAGAGAGCCCACGGGAGGAAGAGAAGGAAGAAGAAGAGGGCTCAAGTGAAAAGGTGAAACGTGTGAGGAGAGGAGAGGTAATAGCGATATTTTCTAGAGCATTCCACTAGTGGTTTAATGATGGCAATGTGCCTCTCAAATTGTATCCATTATCGACGTAGCCAACTCTCATAATCACCTTGGGTGCAGGAGCTACTGCGTAAGCATCGCGACAAATTAAGTAATGATAATGTTCAATTAGGTTATTACATATTCTTTCATTTCTTTTAGAGACGACTATATGAATATTGTACAACCCTTCTTTCTGGTTGGCACTCCGTTCCAATTTCCTTTGTCTCTGCTGCCTAACCTTCTTCCTCCGATGAGATGGGTAGGCTAAGTGGCCTTGGTGGACCATGCGAGACTGGGAGTGCTGATTCTTACCCCAATAAATGAATGGAAATCAAAATAAATTTTGGAATCCTAGACTAACTAGTACATGATATGATTCATGAACACAAACAAAAGGCGACATGCTGCTATCTTGCTACCAAATATTTGTTGTCCCAGTCTTGTGGTGATCATAGAAATGTCTAACACTAGGTGAAACCATGGTGTATCAACTTATAGACCCATTGGAACAGGTTAGGTTCGAATCCGACAAAGATTGCTCAATGCATTGTAAATTACAACTTGTAAGTTGTAACCCAAAAAAACACCATTAGTTTTTCCTTACAGAGCCTTGACAGTGGAGGGTTGTCAAACCAATTCACCATCCATAGATATGACTCATATGAGCATTTAATTTCACATCATATGCTCAAATACTCAAGTGACTTGTAAGTTGTGAGATCACGTGACTCAGTGAACAAGAAGATGCCGGATGGAAAACCAAGTTAGTAGGTTCGCATTCTCTCATACCAAGATTTAATGAAGTTGGTGAATCCGTAATGCATGTCATTGCCATTAAATGTTCTAAAAGTGAACATGTAATCCTAAGTCATTGTCCCGACTCTCATCGAGTTGAACTTGGCACTGGGAAACACAGTGGCCCACTATAGACCTTTCCCATTGGGACCGACATGCTCATCCATGATCTTATGATTTGAGGGCACTTGGATAGAATCTGAGTCCCGATTCTTCCAATTTCCACTAAATCATTCATAAGGGAAAATTTTGTACTTTCCCTTCTGTTGCAAATTTACCCAAGCTTACTCAATTTCATTATTGACGGGCTGGAAATTAAACTAATTGTTTTTTGCATGGTAAAATTCCTTGTGGCCTTCTATGAAGGGTAAAATGACCTTTGAAGGGATCTAAAGGATTCAAATTTGAAGCCTGAATGGAGTTGTGAGTCCCTTCGATAGATATTATTGTTTTCACTTTTTTCTATTATTTTTATTCAAATATATTTAATCTTTTGAAATGTGCAAGTGCAATATTTTTTGTAAGTAGTAAAATTCATATTAACAAAGGAAGAGGAAAAAAAATAGAGTACAAAGTACCATAGCTATGTCACCAGAAACGAGAAACGAAACGCTAAACAAGAAGGGCACGAGAAATGAAGTTTACAAGTTTCACATACAAGAAATGAGGAGAGAGAAAAATAACAAAACTAAAGGTGAAGAAGATCTACCACACCTACTTTAGATTTGATGGATATTACTCCAACAACTAGAGCAAGGGCCACACTGTTGTGGCCTTTTTAATAAAACACTACCATCTACTAGTGGAGGAGGCTGCAACTGATCTATGAATGGAGATGGAGTTGAGAAACTAGTGAGTAGTGACAAATATAAGTCTATGAATCCAAAGAAATTTATCTAAAAGGTTATAATGGATGTATAGTTTGCTGCAACTAAAAAATAACAATATTTAAAATTAAAAAAAAAATATACTATAAAATTTGAGTGAATATATTTTTTTTAAATATAAAAATTGCAAATATTTAAAAAAATACATTAAAAAAACCCTAAAAATTTCCATAAACTAGAGTCCAT
Source organism: Pseudotsuga menziesii (assembly GCA_001517045.1). Lineage (NCBI taxonomy): Eukaryota > Viridiplantae > Streptophyta > Pinopsida > Pinales > Pinaceae > Pseudotsuga > Pseudotsuga menziesii. The sequence continues at coordinate 89,284 of LPNX010900552.1, forward strand.
ATTCCATATAATAGTCTAAGTTTTTATTCACCATAAACACGTGCATTCTCTAATTTTGATACAAAACCAACATCAACACATCATAAAACTTGCCATGGATTTAATAAAGCATGCATGGTCTTAGCTAGATTTTGAATGTAATGAAGCTTTCTGCATTGGCTCCTTAAATGCCTATTCCTTCACTCATATAATAAGGTTTGTCTTTGATTTACACTATTCGACACAAAACTGTAGATTTCTCATTCATGCATATTCACCAACTATGATCAAAGTTAATTTATCCCTAAAAAAGATGGAAAATCAACTAACTTTTAAGGTGAAACTATATATGCCAAATGTATTGTTGACTGTAATGAGGAAAACTTTGTGCTCCATACTTTACATAAAACTCTAAATCTTAAAACTTGAAACTGATTTTCATTGCTTAAGAAATCTCACATCTTGCCAACCATAAGAAGGCTTCCATCCCTACAAGCCAGAAAAAACCCAAACTTTTTTTTCCTCATAACTGCCAAAATTGAATCTAAAACTAACCTTGACAATAATCCCTTATTTTCTAAAAAATATCTCTCTAACAAATATTACTTGAGCCCTTATTTTCTAAAAATTGCCTCTCTAACAAATATTACTTCAGCGAAATCAAACTCAATTTGAAGTATAACGATGCAGTGAATAAGCTACAAAAATTTCCCTATTACAGGTTGCTTTGTTGCATAGTTTGTTGTGATCTACAGTCTTATAGAATGGATGATTGCATCATGAATCTCATAATAAAATTGACATATGAGATGTGAAATTCTTAGCTTGTATCCATAAACATTTCCAAACATTATAACTCTTTAATTTCCATATTTTCCTCAAAATTTTAATTTAAATAGAATTTGATAAAAAAAACTTGAGATTCTAATAAACGATTCATACCTCTCATTTACATAAGAAATTAAGCCAAAAACATATTTGAGTCCACATCTCTCTAATCCTCGTCAACGAGTGTAGTCCAAGACTTCAGCCAACACCCTACTGATGGGGATAACATCCCTGGAATGGATTAGTAGCCCCAATTGTGAATAGACTGGGATGATACTTATAGAGATTGGATTTCCCCTTCCCAAAGAGAATCGATTTAATGGATGGATTTCCTTGGATTGGATTTGGACAAAATGACCGTAGAGGCTTTCAAAGTAGGGTATAATAAAATATACAAGACAAGTTAAGCTTCCCAATCTTTTAAAGGGTTGTCACTAAGAATATGAATGTAGCATAGATATGTGGCGCCCCATGTATCAATGTGCAAGTGAAGCCATGATTGTAATGGACGGGTTGAACCTCCTAAAGTTTTTTTTCGTGAGCAACAAGCAGTTCCTAGTGGACGCACGACCTATAGGCCTCTTGGATCAATGGAGAATACATGAGGTCTCAAGGCAATATGCAAAAGTTTGTCCTTATTCCACAAAGTAACCCAATTTGTTCCTCTGCAGTTCCTCTGCATACACATTGCTTCGACTGACTGACTCCTTGCAAGGGGAACAAAAAATTGTGCATTCAGTATAATTAAATTTTACATCTACCAAACTGCGTTTTACGTGGTGTTTAAGTTACCCACCCACTACCATTCATTACTGATGGGAGACACAAACTGTCTCAGAAACGAGATGAAATGAGACCAGTTCGCTAAGAAACTAGAGGCCGTTTTTGGGGAAAAGTGTGCTTAGAAACAATTCATTTTTAAAGAAATGATTTTCCAACTTTAGAAAGGGTAATCACCGTAGAAAACATCCATTTTCACTCCTATATCTTTTTTTTTCTTCTGAAAAATGTGAACTATCACCACGTTTCTGGTAACATAGTACCATAGACTAGCGGGCCACCCACCCAGTCTATCAAAAAAATTATAGTTCCTGTTGGGTTTGTAAAAAAAATAGATCGCTCTTCCCAACGCTATGTACTCAAAACAACATATTACATAGAATAAAAAAGAGACGATGAACTGAAATGAAAATGAAACATTTGTGAAACGGAAATATCTAGAAAAAATGAGATTCACAGATAGAACCAATTATGGTAGTGGAGAGTTTAATATGGGGCATCTTATTCTATTGCTTTGTTGGGTAAAATATATGCTTCTTATTCCAACACTAAATTTTCAACATGGGGGCTCGTAATATTAGAGGTTTCGGCACAATATATGCAGGACCAAAGTCTAAACTAACCTAGACTAACTAAATATGCAAATTCACTATCATGCAACTATATGATTTTAAACTAGATGCATGACTCTCATGAATTAAATGCAGAAATTCAATCTATTCTTAGAAAGCAGGGAAACTGTTTGACAACTTGAATTCAGATCTAATCTATTGCTATGCTAATATTAATCTAGGAAAGGGGTCACTTGGTCTGAAATAAATCTAATCTAATGAAAGAAAATTTAACTATTCAAAACAGGAAATAAATCAACCAATCTATTTCATGAATGTATGAACTATATGCTTATGTAGGGATGAGAATCTACTTAACCATGCAATCAACTATGAAAGCAAATATTGAAATTAACTACAAAAGCAAATCTGAAACTAATTACTGTAAAACAAGAAATTATGCTACTTTTGCAGAAAGCAAACTAATCTATATCTACGAATGGAAATCTACTCTATTGGAAAGAAGAGCAAGCTAACTATATAATTTAAGGAATTCACTCTAATTGTCTAACTACAAGTTTATAAATATAACTATCTAATCTATAACACTCAATCTAACTACTTAACTGTGCGTTTGTATAAAGAAAATTAATGTATTAATCTAAGGACCAAGTGTAAACGAATGTGTTGTGGAAAATAGTAAACTAATGTAAGAAAACTACTTTAACCAATCTATTCTAATAAGTAATTTAATCTATTAATTTGACAAAACGTAATGAAATACTATTATAGAAAGCAACAAATTACTTCTAAGAAAATATACTAACCATCTATCTATGAAATCAAATTGCGTTTGATTGCAGAAAGCAAGTAAATGACAAGAAAATCCTATGCTATGCGAATGAAAATGGGAAAGCAAACTATTCTAACGAAGTAAATCTATTCTAAATCTATTTCTAATGAAATCAAACAACAATATTCTATTCTATTCTAACTATGGCTTCCTATCACTGTCTTTGTCGGTGAACGAGAATTTGAAGGAAAGGTGCATATTTACGGTGACATGAGGGATCCAAAAAACAAATTATGGAAAGGAAAATGAAAAACTAAAAGTGAGAGGAGTGATACGGTGACTGATGGAAGGCGAGCTTGCAAGGTGTTTTGGCAAAGGAAAGAGTGCAAAGGCATAAAGAGAAAAACACGGCAAGGGAAATCAAATCGAAATAGAGAGGGACAAAGAGGTGATAGGGTAATCAAAATTACATGGATGGATTTGTGAAAGGAAAGTAAGGGAAAGTTGAAATTACTAAGCTAATCAAATGGGAAATAACATAATTAAACTAACGAACGCTACAACAATGAAATGAAGGAAAAACACAAAATGAAGAGAAAGAACTCAGAAATGAAATTCCTACACACAGAGCTCTATACCTAATCTAATATACTGAGCAAACTGAAATACAATCTAAACTATAATCAAATTAAACAAATAGGAAGCGAATATAATCAATTAAATTGCAGAAATGAATACTTAGCTGAAAAGAACAAAAATGCACAGGAATGGAAAAAACAAAGAGGTCTACTCGATGACATTTTTATCCCTGTCTGTTAAGCCATTTAGAAAACTGTCATCAGTTAGGGGTAAATGATGCCATTTAGTAATTGGGTTTTGAAACATTTCCCCATATCCCTTATGGTTTTCTCACACGCTGTCCCTGAAATGCGTCTTCTGACCTGATGATGGAAACATGAATTTCTGAGAGATAAAAAATGAAGTTATGATAGAGCTGAGTGAAGACAGAGGTATGTAAAGGTGGAACTGTAATTGAAATAGATAGAAATGAAAAGGAAAAATAAACTAATTTACTGAGCATGAATTAATAAGACTGAAAGAATGAACATCTAAATATTTAATTAAACTGAAATTGAAAAAATAAATTGCATAAACAAAACTACTTATCTAACAGAGAACTAGATCGATCCAAGCACACATGAAAACGACCTGTAACCTTGTTAAAATTATTTATAATTGCTTAGACGATATCTTAAAACAATTTTCCACTAGAATATCACTGAAAGAACAACATGCACAAAAACATAAGAACACAAGAACACAGAGAGTTTCCTTGCAGAAACCACAAGGGATAAAACCCCGCAAAACTTCCTCAGTATAGAACTCAACCAGTGCAGTGTAAAATCAAGAAAACAACTGCTTCCTCCTTCTTGGTACGCTACTGCTTATCTCTCTTGCTAAAACCAACTTGAGTGAGTGAGTACAAATGAAGAGGAGCACCCTCCTATTTATATTCTTTTGTTGACTTGACCTGTAACTTGGTGGGGCCTACTTCACTAGCTGTCAGGGCCGACTTTTCCAACTGGACATTACAAATAGCATTTATTATATTGACATTTGGGTACTAATGACCCGACTTACATTCAGAGGTTTACATTGCATCTTTCAATGATTCTAGCAAGACCAAACTCATATCCAATAGGAGGAATACAATACAACTAGAATATCTTCCAAAGTTACATTATTTAACACTCCCTCTTAACTAGGAAGGTATTCAACTGTAGTAGCAACTGCTACTATTGCAAGTGTAAAACTGACTAGTGAGATTGTATATGTCATAGGAAGTTTTGGTACAACATCGTACATCTTCATCATTGATATTGGCTAGATCTTCTTCTGTAATCATCTTTCTTCAATCTTCTTCTTGTCATCTTTTTGAACATCTCTTACAATCACCTTCTGAATCATCCACTTGTCAACATAATCTTCTGAATCATCCACTGGTCATCATCAGTGTGTGATCCATTGTTTGTATCATCATCTGAACTATCATCATCTTATTGTCAATATGTGAATACTGAACCATCATCATCTGCATCTTCAGTATGGGAATACTGAACCATCATCATCTACATCTTCAGTATGTAGATACTGATCCATCATCATCTGCATATTCATTATGGGAATACGAAACCTTCATCATTTGCATCTTTAGTATGTAGATACTGAGCCATCATCATCTACATCTTCAGTATGTGAATATTGAACCTTTATCATCTGCATCTTTAGTAGGTAAATACTGAACCATCATCATCTGCATCTTTAGTGTGTGAATACTGATAACATCATCATTTGCATCATAAGTATGATCAACTGTATCTTCAGTATGTGGATACTGAATCACCACCATCTATAAATTTAGTATATGAATACTAAAACATCATCATCTGTCTCTTTGGTATGGAAATACTGAAGCATCATATCTACATCAATAACATGTAAGTACTGAAATAATCAACAACATCATTAACATATTAGTGCTAAGGAACAAGTCATCTGTAATGCTAGATCATCATCTGCATTACCAACATAGAGATGTTGGAACATCGAAAACATCATCATCAGTATAGAAGTACTCAAACTATCGCAGTAAACATCTCAGCATCAATCAATCATCAATCAAGCATCTCAGCAATCAGTTGTAACCATCTCAACAAAAATCAACTGTAACTATCTCAATAATCATCTCAGCAATCAACTGTAACTATCTCAACAATCATCTCAACAATCAACTGTGTGACTACACTGTACTCATCTCATCAGTATAAAAAATATTAACACATACATCTCAATCAATACAATAGTACTCAACAATCATCATATCAATCAACAGTCATCAGTATAACAATACTGAACCAACATCTCAACAATCATCAGTATAACAAAACTGAGATAACATCTCAACAGTCATCAGTATAACAATACTGAACTACACATCTCAACATATCAATGTTGAACCAATCATCTCAACAACCATCAGTATAAAAATACTGAGCTAAACAGTCACCAGTATAATGATACTGAACTACACATCTCAACAATATAGAAATACTGTAACAACCATCCTTCCCTCTAACCATCTCAGAGCAGCATCACGGAGAGTTCTTTGGTAGATCCACCTAGGAATTTTGTCTAACTTACTAACCCTTTTGAGCCAACAATCCTAGTTAGACAGATGGATCTTCCTGGGGACCAAAAAGCCTTGTCCTGGCTTACAAACCCACTTGGGTTAAACTGATCTAGACAGACATACTAATAGCCCTAGTATCAACATGCCTCATATGACTAGCCCTTTTAGGCCAAACTGTCCTAGCCAGACTTACCCTACTCTAGACTGAGCTACTCAGCACTGCACCTTCTTCCATCTACTATCACCCCCTCTTTCGAGAGAGGTCCTTCCGAACTATAGAAATCTTGTCTCGAAAGTATTCAAAATTTACATGAGATAGAGGCTTAGTCAACACATCTACCACTTGTTCCTCTGTAGGAAAATACTTGAGCTTGATAGCTCCTTTCTGAACCATGTCTCGAATGAAGTGAGATCTTACTTCAATATGTTTTGACTTATCATGAAACACTATATTTTCTGTCATCTTGATACAACTCTGATTATCACAAAAGATATCAGTAACATCTATCTCTTCATCAAATATACATGCCAACATCTTTCGAAGCCATACTTATTCACTACAAGATGAACAAGTAGCAATGTATCATGCTTCTACTATGCTAAGTGCAATATTGGAATGCTTTCTACTGAACCAAGAGTACATTCCCGATCCCAAACTAAAACAACCACCCAAAGTACTCTTTATGTCTTTAGCACTTCCTTCCCAATCTAAGTCAGTGAACCCATGTAAGCTAATCTCGCTGTCTAAGGTATATCTGAGCCCATAGTCTAAAGTTCCTTTAAGATATCTCATCACATGTTTTTCTCCTATAAGGTGAATATGCTTAGGGTTCACCATGTACTAACTTAGTGTGTTTACAACAAAACAAATATCGGGTCTTGTATTCGTTAAGTACATTAGTGAACCAATAATCTATCTATATAGAGTAGCATCTATAACTTCCAATGTATCATCATTTAGCAACTTCAAGTTTGTTGTCATTGGAGTGGTCATAGCCTTACAATCTAGCATTCCAAACCTCCTCAGAATTTCTACCGTATATTTCCCTTGGTTTAGGAAAATCTCATCTTGGGATTTCCAAACTTCAAGACCTAGAAAGTAGTGCATCATTCCAAGGTCTTTGATCTCAAATTATGCAGCCATCTTCTTCTTGCATTTAATGATTAGTTTATCTTCTCTTGTTAGGAATAAGTCATCCACATATAAAACTAGTATCATAAGCCCATTCTCAACCTTATAGTAAAGGTTAGAATCTGTCGTACTCTTGGTAAAACCTAAACTCATTAGGAATCCATTTATTCTTCTGTACCATGCTCTGGGTGCTTGTTTTATCCCATACAGTGCTTTATTGAGTCTGCATACATAAAATTCTCGATCATCAGTCTCAAAACCTTGCGGTTGTTCGATATACACTTCTTCTTCTATCAAGCCATTTAGAAAAGTTGTCTTCACATCCATTTGATGTAACTTCCATTTATTCTTGGCTACCAATGCAAGGACAGTTCTGATTGAAGTGTACCTAGATATTGGAACAAAAGTCTCTTCATAGTCAATTCCTTCCTTTTGGGGGAACCCTCACCTAGATATTGGAACAAAAGTCTCTTCATAGTCAATTCCTTCCTTTTGGGGGAACCCTCTTGTTACGAATCTTGCCTTGTATTTTTCTATACTACCATCTGTGGAATGCTTTGTTTTGAAGATCCATTTTGAGGATACCATTGATTTGTATTTTGGTCTTGGGAATATTTCCCACACATCATTATTTATTATAAATTGGTATTCCTTGACCATTGCATCAACCCATTCCTTTTGTTTTGTTGCATCTTCAAAACAATTTGGTTCTTTATCAACTAGATCACTCATCAAGGCCATATATCTAGGATATGACTTTGGATTCTTTAATTACATCACATGCCTAGGAAGGATTTCTCTTTCGAGAAATTATTTCATTGGGCACTTCTTCAGGCAACTGAGGTTTAGTCATGTCATGATCCTCAGGTATATGACTTTCTTCTTCATTCCCAACTGGTTTGAGATTCTCTGTAGCTTTTATAGTTTCATGTTCCTCTTCATATTCTCTATCTTTATTTGACTTTCTCAAATCCAAGTCTTCATCAAATGTTACATCTCTGCTAAGCTCAATCTGATGGTATCCTGGGATATAGATCCGATAGGCTTTTGACTATTCACTATATCCCACAAACAATACCTTCTTTCCTAAAGGTTCTAGCTTTGTTCTTTTCTCATTGAGAATATGAATAAACACAGTGAAACCAAATATATTTAGGTGACTTACCTCAGGATTTGCTCCGGAGAAAATTTCTTCTGGAGTTGTGTTCCCAAGGGAAATGTGGGAGATTCTATTCTATACATATACTTCTGTTCTGGATGCTTCTACCCACAAGTACACTGGTAGATCTTGATCATGTATCATGGATTTTATTGCTTCCATGATAGATCTATTCTTTGTTTCTGCCACACCATTTTGTTGAGTATTGTAAGGAATGGTGAGCTCCCTCTTAATCCAAGCTTCCTTACATAAATAATTGAATTCATTTGATGTGAACTCTCCTCCATTATCTGATCTTAAAATATTTATTTTCCTTATAGAGGTTTTCTATTAGGTCCTTAAACTATTTAAACCTTTCAAAAAATTCATCCTTCTTTTTCAAAAAATATATCCAAGTCTTGCGGGAGTAGTCATCAATAAAGGAAGCATAGTAAACATACCCATTTAATGAAGTTGTTTTCATTGGCCCGCATATATCCGAATGGATAAAATCTAAGATCCTATTTTCTTTACTGTCACTCTTCATATAGGGATTCTTAGTATTATTTCCTTGTGCACATACTTTGCATACACCTTCATGTTATATCTGAATTTATGGTAGACCAGTCACAACCTTGCTTACTATTGGAAGAGCTCTGTAGTGAACATGAGCAAGCCTTTTGTGCCAAATATCACATGGATTTATTGTACTTGTTTCTAAATTTGAGTTTACATGTCCCTTCAGTTTGTAGAGTCCTCCTTCTTCAATTCCAATTTCTACTGCATCATTTATGGTCTTTCCTTTTGACCACATGAGAAATTTTCCAACTATGAAGGCAAATCTAAATCCTCTCTTGTCCAAGGTTGAAATAGAAAATAGGTTCTTCTTTAGACCAGGGACATATAGGACATCCTTCATCTTCATGGATTTTCCAGAATCCAACTTATAGGATGCTTCTCCCATTCCTTTAATGGGATACTGAGAGTCATCTCCAAGCCTTAATTTGTGTGGTGAATCTTTTTGTACAAGGCATGATAGTGAGTCCTTGTAACCTCTCATGTGTTTGGATGCACCAATATCTACTAAGCAGGTGTAATTTCTTGGTGAGTCTGATCCTATTAGGGAATAAATTAGTACATATTCTTCACTAGATTCTTCATCTTTCTTTGCTTCCTCTTCTACTTCTTGATCACTATCTTCAGCAGCATGAGCCTAGAACCTTCTCATCTTTTAAACTCTTTCTACTCTCATGGGACAATTGATGGCAATGTGTCCCATCTTATGAAAAGTGAAGCACTCATAATTTGAGAAGTATTTATTGGGTCTTTTGAACTCTTGAGTCTTGTGGGGATGATCATAGCTCTTTCTTTTGTGTTTGCCTTTGTCATGGGCTGTCAAGGCTTGATCTTCATTTTCATTTAGCTTCAATTCTCTAGATAAGATTCTTTCCTCTTCTTGAACACATTCTTCCCATATATTTCTGATTTTTGTTATCTTTCTTCTTAAGAAGATTCCTCGGATAAAAGCTTCCTAATCTCTTGGAAGACCATTTAGGGTGGTCATCACAATTTCTGCTTCTTCTAGTGTATCACCAATGGATTATAGCTGATATTTAATTTGAGCCACTCTTGAAAAATAATATTGCATAGTATTTGACTTTTGAGCCTTCACACTTTTGAGGTGATTCCTCAGAGTCATCTTCCTATTGATATTTCTCCCTTCAAATAAACTGGAGAGGGAATCATACATTTCTTTTGGAGTTTCTCTTAATGATACTTGAGGAATCAAGTTATCCTTGATGGATTCAGCTATGATCCTTTTGTCTACGATCATATCCTTCTTATGTGTTGGAATATAATAAACCCACTCATAAAATAATGAATCATTATTTGATTAATTTCCTACCCACTATCTTAGATAGTTGGCATCCACTTGCACCTTAGAGTCAACACTTGCCATCTATATCCTAGGAATGATTTATTTTTTATTCTGGTTTGATCTTGACCAATTTATGGCGATCCAGAATTGGTAACTGTGCTTTACAGCAGATTCTGCTTTATTCTGCTTTATCTTGCTTTTCTATGGATAAGGTAAAGCTAGTCAACTAGGAAACTGGCAGCTTTTGTTGCCAACCCATCCTCCATTATTTTCTCTCCATATTCTAGGATTAGAAAGTCTTTCCTTCACTCATCATCACTCACACATGCTATTGATAATTCGTGAGGTGCTTGGTAGATTGAGAAAGTGCTTTAGTCAACTATGGGGTTTATCATAATTAGTAAGCCTTCTTTATGAGCTAGCTTGAGTGGTCTTCATGCAAATCCTTTTTCCTTTATAAGGATGTATTACTTATGTAATAATATCAATTATCATTTATTGATTATTCATTAATGTGTGTTCATTAATTCTTCTTCTTCTCTCCTTATGCCAATTCTCTACAATTCTATGTGAGGTTAATTGTATGCCTAGATCGTTAGCCACTTTATGAAATTCCTTATGCCATCAAGGCTTTAAAATTTCTACATGGTATCAGAGCTAAGAATCTCAAAGTTCAAGTTCTACATGGTATCAGAGCTTAGGATATCAAAGCTCTACATGATATCAGATCTTTGAGAGTTCATTAATTAATCCTCCTTTTTGTTAGAATAATCAACCCATAGTTAGCTACCTTAGACATTAATTAATCCATTTTTGTCTTATTTGCCTATTTTCCATATTCCACCTTATGCAAGTTGTCATCTACACATCCATAGTGGTCCAACTTGCTAATTTTGAGTCATCAAGCGCTTGGGAAACCTTCTGGAATCAAATCTGCTTTATTCCTGGCCTTCCTAGCACCTGTCTGCTTTTTCTGCTTTATTGCCTTCTTTTTCAGTGCTTTAAGGCAATTGGGAAAGTTTGACTAGGTGAAGTTAACTTGTTTTTTGTCCTCCACATCCTCCACTCTTTTCTCCTATGAAAAGCATGTATGAGTTGTCCTTCAATTACCTTTCAGCTTGCCTAATTTATTTTGCCAATTCATGAGCTCCTTGACAGTTTTGGAAACTGCTTTATGCACCTATGGGGGATTTGCTTAGATTTAGTAAGCCTGCTTTTGACTAGATTCAAATGGAAACTTCATGCATTTGAATCCCTCATGTAATTATTTATTGTGGCAGCCTACGACTTCACAGTGTTGGCTATTGTACACTTATTCAATACAGTTTAGTGTTCAGGTCCATATTCAGTCTCTTTTGTGAGTAATTTTGCATGTACAATTGATAATTGTTGTGAGTGTAATTGTTCTATCACTGGGTTCAATTTACACATGGTATCAGAGCCTTTGTAGATTGATTTCTCTCCTTCCAATTTGTTTTGCAGGTTCGACATCATTGACTGGGAGCCTTCTACTGACTGCGGGGACAATTTCTGAGCTATGGATCAATCTCAGAAGATCATCTTGACTCCATTTAACTTCTTTGAATGGAAAGCAGAGATGGAGATACTGTTGAGAGAGAAGGCCTCTACAGAGTGACTATGGCAATAAAATTAGAGCCCAATGTAGCTACAGAGAAGATAAAATGGCACAACAGGAGGGATGAGGCCTATGGTCTCTTGTGTCTGAGTATATCCAGAGGCCTCCTTTTCCATCTTGATGGATTGAGATCACCGAATGAAGTATGGGAGAATCTTGTTGATATTTTTGTAAAGACAAATGAGATGTGGGGAAATCAAATAAAAAATGAACTGATCTCCCTAAGTCCAAATAACTTTCAATCCCTACAACTCTATTTCTCCAAGTTCAAAGCACTTGTTTTGCAGCTAAAACAATGTGGGATTGAAAAGAAGGATGATCAGCTGGTCTTGGCCATACTCTCGAAGCTTGGCCCTGACTATTCAGTGTTTGTTTCGACCTTCTATGCCACAAAGTTGATAGCTTGAACCTGGAAGATGCCTAGACTTGCAGATTTCATGGAATCTCTCACACAAGAACAAGATAAGTTGGTGATGATGGGCACCATCAAACCATCCAAAGACCAAGCTCTGGTTGCTGGAGAT
>LPNX010900552.1:101852-121033 GCA_001517045.1 Pseudotsuga menziesii
AAATAAAGTCATATTCTCCCCTAATGAAGTTGAAATCACAGAGATCTCAATTGGTAAAGTCATTGCAAAAGGAGTTGCAAATCATACTTCAAAGGTATACATGTTCTCACACTTCCTACCCTACTCAAACCCCTCTGCTCTTCTGATTCATGGTAATGAAGCAAGCAAGATTTGGCATGAAATATTTGGCCACCTAAATTACAAGTATCTTTCTGATCTTAGTGAAAAAGAGATGGTCATAGGGTTACCAAAGATAAAATTTTCCAAAGGAGTCTGTCAAGGTTGCATCCTAGGAAAACACCCAGAGCATAAATTTGAGAGAACTAGTCATGAGAGAACCTCTGCACCCCTTGAGTTGATCCACAGTGATGTTGCTGGCCCATTCCATCATATGTCCATGATTCAGGACAAATATGCATTGAATTTCATAGATGACTTTTCCAGGTATTGTTGGGTTTACTTCCTGAAACACAAGTCTGAAGTTTTTTGCCTCTTCAAAGCTTTTAAGGATTTGGTTGAAAACCAGTCTGGGAGGAAACTAAAGGTCCTCAGATCTGACAATGGTGGTGAGTATGTCAATTCTGAGTTTATTCAATATTGTGCAGATGCGGGTATTCAGATGCAGCATTCTATCCCTTACACACCACAACAGAATGGTGTTGTAGAGAGGAAGAACATATCACTGAAAGAGATGGCAACCTGCATGATGGAGGCTAAGACTTTGCCACCAAAGTATTGGGCCGAAGCTATAAATTGTGCAGCCTATATCTAGAATAGGGTGCCTCATAAAAAAATTGATGGTATGACTCCTTTCGAAGCATGGAGTGGGCACAAGCCAGATGTGACCCATTTCAGGATTTTTGGCTCAAGGGCTTGGGCTAGAATTCCAACAGAAAAGAGAAAGGCTTTGCAGCCCCAAATACAAGAGTGTCTATTTGTTGGGTACTCTAAAGATTCAAAAGGGTACAAGCTGATCAATTTGAGCACAAACAAATCCTTCATTGAAAGGTGTGTTCAGTTTCAAGAAGAACCCCTAGCAGCAGTGGAAGTTGGAGAAGCCTCTTCACCACCAGAACGTCTGAATGTAAGTGAAGAGATAGTTGAACATGCTGATTCTGATATGTCTGATAGTGATGATTTTATTGCAGATCCTAACATCCCTACAAGGCCAAAATGGGCATCCAATACCATTCATGTAGCTAGAGAGCTAGCTGGAAATCCTAATGACCCTAGGAGGACTAGATCTCAATTTGAGAGTGCTATGTGCATGAAGGATCCTATGTTTGCTGAGAAATGCTATTTGATGGTGGAATCATATCCTTAGACATATGAATATGCATCAGGAGATCCAAGAAGGAAAGAATCCATGAAGGAATATTTCATCTCACTCCAGAAGAGCAACACTTGGGAGCTGGTAGATCTTCCCTCAGGGAGGAAGCTAGTTCAGTGTAAGTGGGTGTACAAGACCAAATTTGCTGCTGATGGTTCACCTATGAAGTACAAGGCCAGATTGGTAGCCAAGGGCTACTCACAGGTTCATGGCATAGATTACAATGAGACCTTTGCACCAATGGCAAAGATGGACTCCATCAGGCTAGCCTTAGCCATTGCAGCTTCAAAGCAATGGGAGGTACATCACATGGATGTAAAGTGTGCCTTCATGAATGGAGATCTCACTGAAGAGATATACATGCAGCAGCCTCAACAATTTGCTACTAACCCATCTCTTGTGTGCAGATTAAAGAAGTCATTGTATGGGCTTAAGCAAGCCCCCAGGGCTTGGTATGCCAAGATTGATAGTTTTCTGCTATTTTGTTCGATGAAAATCAGATCCAAATTTATATTTGAAGTTGATTAATGGTTCATTAACGATCATTGTGTTATATTTTGATGACCTTCTCATTACAGGAAGCTCAAAGGATGAAATTGCTTCCTTGAAGGGTGCAATGAACCAAGCCTTCTCCATGACAAATTTGGGGCTCTTAAGCCAATTCTTGGGGCTTGAGATTGCTCAAACCAAAGCTGGAATCAAGGTGCAACAGTCCAAGTATGCCTTGGATTTGCTGAACAAATTCAGAATGAAGGATTGCAAGCCAAGCAAGACTCCTTTCCTTTCAGGAGTGAAGCTTGAAGAAGCTGATTCTTCACCTATGGTAAACAATACACTGTATAGGAAATTGATTGGATGTTTGTTGTATCTTATACATACTAGACCTGATATTTATTATGTAGTAAGTGTGTCTTCTAGATACATGGATCAGCCTCATGAGATCCATTGGAAAGCAGCCAAAAGGATCCTTAACTTTGTTCAGGGAACAAGGACAAATGGGATCTTTTATAAAGCTAAATCTGATCTTGATTTGATTGGGTTTACTGATAGTGATTGGGTAGGTGATAGCACAGAAAAAAATCCAACATCAGGATATGTGTTCATGCTTGAAGAAGGGCCAATCGGCTGGTCAAGCAAGAAACAGAGTGCCATTGCACTCTCATCTACATAAGCAGAGTACAGAGGAGTTGTAAATGCAGCAACTCAATGTTTATGGTTGCAGGGGTTACTTGGAGAGTGTGGCTTCGAATCAGAATACTCAAATACTATCTACTATGATAATCAGAGTACCATTCAAATCTGCAATGATCTAGTTTAGAAGCAGAGAACCAAACACATTGAGATCCATATGCACTACATCAGAGAGCTTGTGCATGATGGCACCATTCACCTACTCTTCTGTTCATCTTCAGAACAAGTAGCTGATATCTTCACCAAAGCATTTTGTGAGAAGACATTCAACAATCTCAAATCACTGCTAGGGATTGCTGTCATGCTGTGAAGCATGAGTGATGACAAGATTTCCAAATTTTTTTTTACAGTCCATGTTTAAGGGAGGATTTTTCCCACTGGGTTTTTTCCTCTTTCCTTGGTTAAATGGACATGCAGTATGTAAAGGGTGACTGAGCCTTGTTGCTAGGCCCTATAATTTTCTGATATTTTACTCATAAGTCAGGCTTAAGGCGGGGTGTTAGAATAATCAACCCATAGTTAGCTACCTTAGACATTAATTAATCCATTTTTGTCTTATTTGCCTACTTTCCATATTCCACCTTATGCAAGTTGTCATCTACACATCCATAGTGGTCCAACTTGCTAATTTTAAGTCATGGAGCACTTGGGAAACCTCATGGAATCAAATCTGCTTTATTCCTGGCCTTCCTAGCGCCTGCCTGCTTTTTCTGCTTTATTGCCTACTTTTTCAGTGCTTTAAGGCAATTGGGAAAGTTTGACTAGGTGAAGTTAACTTGTTTTTTGTCCTCCACATCCTCCACTCTTTTATCCTATGAAAAGAATGTATGAGTTGTCCTTCCATTACCTTTTAGCTTTCCTAATTGATTTTTCCAATTCGTGAGCTCCTTGACAGTTTTGGAAACTGCTTTATGCACCTATGGGGGATTTGCTTAGATTTAGTAAGCCTGCTTTTGACTAGATTTGAATGGAAAATTCATGCATTCGAATCCCTCTTGTAATTATTTATTGTGGTAGGCTATGACTTCACAGGGTTGGCTATTGTACACTTATTCAATACAGTTTAGTGTTCATGTCCATATTCAGTCTCTTTTGTGAGTAATTTTTCATGTACAATTGATAATTGTTGTGAGTGTAATTGTTCTATCACTGGGTTCATTTTCCACACTTTTCATATTTGCAGGTTTATTTTGTAGGTTCAACTTCAAATGGATTCTAGAGTATCAGTTGCTCTTCTTTATCCATTCACAAGCTATTCAAAGTGGAAACTAAAGATGATTTCATATCTAAAGAGAAAAGGTCTCTGTGAGATATCTATTGTAGCTGGAGAAGAGTCTTATGAAGAGCCAAGTGACTGGTTGAATGACTGTGATAGAGAAATTGGAGCTATTTGTCTAGCTATCTCTCCATGCATGCGCTACCTTATTGATTCTGTTGATTACCCAAAGGATCTCTCGACAACATTGGATAGAGTTTTGGGAAAGGACAATGAGGATCCTTCTAGCTATGTGGAGAGTGCCTCTAGCTCCTCAATGATTTCTCTCTCTCAAGATATCTCAGCCTCTATAGTCTCTGCTGAAGTTGATCATTAAGAAGAATTTTCTCATATAGTTCCTGTTGCTACTACTCTCTTTGATTCGAATGCTTACTCTTCCAATCAAGAAGAAAATATTGAAGAGCCATGTTTTTCTGTGTCTCTTGAAGTAGAATATCTTGATTTATCTTCTTATGATGCTGTTGATGAAACAGAAGTGACTAATGGAGCTGCTATTGCTATTGATGATTCAATCACACATTCAGTGTTCTCTATGTCTTCTATCATGGATTATGATATCCATATGCCAGACCTCTCACACTTTGTGCATGCCTCTCTCCTTGATGGTGCGCAACCCAGTGAATTCTAGGATGTTTGCTTAGCCAAATCAAGTCCTTCTAGTGTTTTTCCACTTACCATACTTGATCCCATGTGCTTCTGCAGCTCCTCATTTGTTCTTGGCACTCATTCTCAGAGCCTCCTTGAAGATTTTGAACATCACTATCTTTCCTCCTCACATACTTCTACCATAGAGGATTCTTTACCAGTATATTCCCATGAGTCTACTATTGTGCTTATTTGTGATCTCTTGGATTCTTTGAAAGCTAGATCAACCCATGGAGCCCATTCATTTGCACTCTTTGATCCTACGCCTTCTCTATGTTCCTACAAGATCACTTCCACACATCCTCTCTGTGTAAATGAAGATGGAGACATCATACATTCACTTGGACAGTTATTTCACCTATATGGATCTCAGTTCATCTCTATTGGTTCAAATTTCAAGTCATCTCATCATCTTGGAGCTGATTACAAGTCTCAAGATCCTTCAGTATTGCCTTCACATCATTGGATCTCAATTGTTCTACATGGTCCTACAGTTGTCCTTGATCTAGGTGAGCAGATTTATCTTCTTCCCAAGAAGAAGATTCCTCTAGACATCAGCATTTAGTTTCGAGAAGTAGCAGCACCAATAGTTCATCATTTTTGGTATTGATTTTCATGTCCTTTCTTGAGGGAGGATTTTCCCCTTGAGGTTTTGCCTCTTTTCTCATTTCTTTGGACAAGATAAATTGTAAAAGGGTGACCATAGCTTTATTGTTGGGCCCTATAGGCATATATATTTCTGATTAGTTCAGGGATATCATCATAAAGTCAGGCTTAAAGGGGGGTGTTGGAATATAATAAACCCACTCATAAAATAATTAATCATTATTTGATTAATTTCCTACCCACTAGCTTAGATAGTTGGCATCCACTTGCATATTAGAGTCAACACTTGCCATCTATGTCCTATGAATGATTTATTTCTAATTCTGGGTTGATCTTGACAACTTTATGGCCATCCAGAATTGGTAACTGCTCTTTATAGTAGATTCTACTTTATTCTGCTTTTTTTGCTTTATCCTTCTTTTCTATGGATAAGGTAAATCTAGTGAACTAGGAAACTGGCAGCTTTTGTTTCCAACCCATCCTCCATTATTTTCTCTCCATATTCTAGGATTAGCAAGTATTTCCTTCACTCATCATCACTCACACATGATATTGCTAATTTGTGAGGTGCTTGGTAGATTGGAAAAGTGCTTTAGTCAACTATGGGGTTTATCATAATTAGTAAGATTGCTTTATGAGCTATCTTGAGTTGTCTTCATGCAACTCCTTTTTTCTTTATAAGGATGTATTACCTATGTAATAATATCAATTATCATTTATTGATCATTCATTAATTCTTCTTCTTCTCTCCTTATGCTAATTCTCTACAATTCTATGTGAGGTTAATTGTGTGCCTAGATCCTTAGCCAGTTTATGAAATTCCTTATGCCATCAAGGCTTTAGAATTTATACATTATTCTTGGAATTAGCTTCCTCCTCTTCTGGTTCTTTCACTTCCTCCTTCACAAATTTGTCTAGATCATTCTCTTGTAGAATGAGCATGATCCTATGTTTCCATGCTATGAAGTTTTCATCTCCTTCAATATTTTCATCTAGCTTGGTGCTCTTAGTAATCATCAATAGAATGATAACTTTAAATGGAACAGAGAGGAAGAGTACTTACTTGAAGAAAATAGTTTCTAGCTGACCTCCTTCTAAAAGACTTAGGGTTTGATGTAGAAACCCTAATTTCTCATCTGGAACCCTAATAGGGTTGAGAGGTGGAAAATATGCATTCTCCTGATGCAAGGTAGACTATATCTTCCTTTTTCTAATATTGATGGTGAAACCCTGGGAAAAATGAAACCCTAGTTTGTCTCGGCAGCATTAACACGTCCAAAATTGAAAATTCTTGAAATTCAATTCTGTCACCACAAAAAGATGCGCCCTTCAGAGGTGAGTTGGATGAGCCATATTTTCTGGTTGAACTATCGAGGGATTTATTAAGAACAACAAACCCTAGTTGTGGAGTGTCTCCTTTCAGGGTGGCTCTGATACCATGTTAAAATTCTTTATAATTTCTTAGATAATATCTTAAAACAATTTGCCACTAGAATATCACTGAAAGAACAACATGCACAAAAACATAAGAACACAAGAACACTAATATTTCACTTGGGGAAACCAGAAGGGAGAAAACCTCGCAAAAATTCCTCAGTATAGAACTCAACTAGTGCAGTGTAAAATCTAGAAAACAACTGCTCCGTCCTTCTTGGTGTGCTACTACTTCTCTCTCTTGCTAGAACCAGCTTGAGTGAGTGAGTACAAATGAAGAGGAGTGCCCTCATATTTATATTCTTCTATTGAATTTACCTCTAACTTGGTGAGGCCGACTTTACTAGCTATCAGGGGTGACTTGTCCAACTGGACATTACAAATAGAATTTATTATATTGACACTTGGGTACTAATGAACTGAATTACATTCATAGGTTTACAATGCATCCTTCAATGATTCTAACAAGCCTCAAACTCATCTCCAATAGGAGGAATGTACAATACAACTAGAATATCTTTCGAAGTTAAATTATTTTAACAAACCTCTGGTGGCGCCCCCAGAGTCACAATCTCTAGCTATTGTAATACTTCAGATGAGCATAACAACGAAACTAGCTTCTTATTGCATATAAATTCGAAATTACAGAGCTCGGCTCAAGTGTGAGCCGTAGCAACAATGAAAATAACTACCACTTTCTTTTCATGGCCAAGAGCCTCTCTCTATATAAATTTACATATGGGTGAGAGGGTGTTTTCCCCAAATCATGTACAAAATGACTTCCTTCATTTGGGAAACAAATCCCCATGATTTTCATAGATGAACACATGACCAGGGTGGAATATTGAAGGTGGAAAGCATGAGAGGACCACCACGGATAAAACCCATGTTTTCATTTCTACAATAAATGCCTCTAACTACCCGAACAAATGATTTTGTAGGTGCAAATGACAGTGTGAATGAATGTCGAGATGAGAAAGATGATCCGAATGGCCTGTAACAGAAATTAGTTTATAAACCCAATTTCTGAGCAGAATTTATGCTGAGTTGTTTGCCAAATTGAATGTTGGATGCTAGCTTCATGTTGTGGTTGAGTTTGATTGGTTGGGTTCTAGATTCTCTGTCTTTTCATCCATATTATGTGTGCCATCTTCATCATCATGTGAACCTGCATAAAAGAGTTTGTTAGTTTTTTTAATATATGGAACAAACCAAACAAATCATTCATTTAATGCATATGGTATGAAACGTTGGATGGATATGGTTTAAGATAATTACATATGATAGGTTTTTAATGAATATGTATTTAAAAATAATTTCATATGGTGGCCCTTTTTAATGGATTTCACGTTTGTTTTTGGAATTATAATTACCATTTAATCATTCCTTTTATCTTATTAGGTGGCATGTAAACCAATGTGGTTATAATTTTTAAGTGGCAATGTATTATGATTTTTAAATTCAAACAAATTTATGAATATCTTAAAACAATGATTATTTAAATATATTAATTCTTCAATTATCTATTTGTTTGAAATTTTAAATATCCCAAAGCTCATCATCATAGTTTTTGATTTGCACATGTAGGATCAATATAACTAGAAAGAATAGGAAGATAAAGGTATCATGAGAGCAATGAGAGATGAAATAAAAATATAAACCAAACCAATAACCCCATATTGAAACATGCCATCAAACTTAGTGCAGAACTTAGGACCGGAAGAAAGGCTGGATGAAGGACAGTACGAAGTACCGAAATGCTTATGATTTGCACAATATTGCATTTTATACATTAAAATTAACATATTAGACTCACTTTACATTTACAAGATTTTAATTAATAAAACAAAGTAAAATATAGCCTTATTCAACATAGATGTGTTAAATCATGGTAGATAGGATGGGAAATTAATGTAAATAACATCATTATAAAAGAAAATTTCGGAGCCCAACACTCCCCCAGACCAAAGGTTTGGCACGTCTGCGTGCCATGAATGAATTAGAAGTGGTCTTTAATTTATTCAAAAACCCAGTTTGATCATCAATAGTTTATAAGAAATCTTCAAAAAAACTAATCCAACTTTATTACTACATGAAAACTAGAACTTAGAAAAAAAATGTTATGATATGAGATGACCAAAATGACTTCATATTATTTAAGATTTCTTAATACATACAATTCCTCCAACTAGTAATAATCTTATGAATACCATATAAATTGAGACTCTCTCCCCCATACTAAAGGTATGGCACGTCCTTGTGCCATGATTGAATTAAGACTGGGTTGTGTTCTCTTATGTTAACACTCTTGATCAACAACAGGTAATATCAGACTAAGGTAGATTCTTCAATACATGCAAATTCATCAATTTATGCTCACGAAGACCACATATAAGCTATGATAGCGGATTTTCATCATGTCTCCCAAAATAGAAAACATGAGGGTATAGATAATCTGTAAATCCTATAGGAGACTAGGCTTCCCTACTAGTTCTCAAAGGTTTATTGTTATTCAAGTAATTATGGACAAAGTTTGCATTTCAAGTTCATTAGACTCCTAAGTTTATGGGTTCTACTTCTAGGATAGTGACATCCTAGGTATAGTATGAATTAGATGATAGTTTCTTAAGTGCAACTTACAAACATTCTCAAATGGCAGATATATGAGGTTCATTTAACTGGTTGTTCAACCATGCATGCTTCTTCTTAATATTTTACATAAGTATATTGTTCATACACACAAATATAGATTAGGCATAGTGAAAGACATCAAAGTCAGAACCCATTTCCAGCAATCCTGTTCAATACCTCGACGGGGTAACTATGATATCCAAGAAATATCCTCTCCAGAAAGAATACCCCATTTCCAGCGATCTTGTTTGAAACCCCGATGGGTTTGCCTAGTCATACCACACGCCGATACCTGCTACTAGGAGACCTGTTCAGTATCCCGGTTGGTTAGCCTATTACACCCTTTTTATAGCAGAAACTAGCCTTTACCACCACCCTTAAGAGATTTACATATGTATTTATTTTTGCAATGGGATGGGGAGGTAGCTCTGAAAACCTTTTATGGATTGGGATGGTATATGGGTTAGAGGACTTTCTATAAATTTCCCTTTAAAGGTTGTGTGCATGAAAAATAGACTATGTATTTAGTTAGTCCAAAGACATGACATGGCCAAAATTAATTAATGTATAGTGGACAAGGTCATAACAGAATGATTGAAATTTGTCTCTAGTCCCAAATATCACCTTTTTCATTATAGAGTTATAGTAGTGTTTCCCATAGCTAGGAATTTCATTCACCCTTATGCTAGTGTGTGATAAAGATGCTTAAATAACAAACTCTGATAATGAAGCTAGGATGTACGAGCGACCTCTAGGTTTTAGTTAGACTTTAAACTTATGGTAAATTTCCATGGTATTTATAATTGGTCTTGAGTGATCGTTATAGTCAGAAATATGCATGTATGAAAATGAATAATGACGGAAAATTGTTTTAGTTTTAGTCATTGACATTATCTTCTTCTTAGTTCTTTTATTTGAACAAGAAAAATGAAGTTGCATCATTCCCTAATGCAACATTTTATTCATATACATATTTCCCTACCCTAAGAAGAAAGAAAATAGTTTTATTCAAGTATATGAACTCTTCCAATGAAACCAAGTGCGAAGCAAGATGAAAATTATACCTTTATCCACATATGTTGAATGTTGTTTCAATGATTACCTAAATGTGGAGTATCAACCAACTTACTTGTCTCTACATCCGAAGGTGTCAACGGAAGGAATGATATTGTGGTTGGGTTACCTATTGGAACCAACTTTCGATATAGTCTTGGTGCTCACCTCCCTTCACTATGTCATACAGATCCTCTTCTTCTAGTTGAGTAGTTGTTTGATCATATGATGGATTTGATAGCTTGCATGTAGAGAACTCTTTAATTTCTTATTGCTCTCCTTTGGATGTAATCCCGAATGTATCAATTTATTTTGCAGTCTCGTAAAGAACATATTTTTGTTGTTCTTGGGATTTTGGTTCGTCTGTTATTTCAAGAGAGGTTGATAAGCTCTCAATTGCTGTCAAGATACTTTCTTCTTGAGAGATTGAGATCCTAGCTGTTGCTAGGATTTGAGAAAGTTCTCTCATGCTAATGAGCACCTTTGAATCCATTTTGTCGGTTGATAGGTTCTGCTTCGCACGAGGATTAGTCTTTGGGGTTCTTACAATAGCAAAAAATGTTATGTGTTTTTGAGAAACAATCTACTACTATAACAAATTTGTGATTTAAACACAACACACTAAAACACCTATATGAAATTAACTTGCGGAAAGTAAACACACTCATAAAGAAAGAAAACCACAGTTGCATAAGAGGAAATTGTAAAAAAAAGGAAACTACCTAAATTTTCATAATAAAAACATACGTGCATGAAATTAAACTATGGAAAAATAAACTATCTAAGTTTATAGAAAGAAAAGTGCTCTTAACTATGGGAAAGTAAACTATCTACGTTTGCAGAAAGAAAAATGCACTTAAGGGAAATAAACAAAAAAGTAAACACTCTTTTGAGAAAAGTAAGCACACATATGAGAAAATAAGCACACTTTGTGAAACAAAATTGCGAAAAATAAGATTGAAAAAGTAAAACACACTTGAAAAAAGGAACAACAAGTATTTCGGGCGACCCACTAAAGTGGATACATCAGGTTGTCACACTATGGAAATTTCGTAGTGAAGTCGTCTTTGGGTCTTATCATTTCCCCTCCCCCTTCATGTGTAATGTAAAGGTAACATATCTACCCTTACCTACCTAAACTCCAACCCCTTCAGCACCTCCCCGAAAACGACGCCAAAATGTTGGGTAAAATATATGCTTCTTATTCCAACACTAAATTGTCAACCAGGGGGCTCATAAGCTTAGAGGTGCCGACACAATATATGCAGGACCAAAGTCTAAAATACCCTATGCTAACTAAATATGCAAATGCACTATGATGCAGCTTTATGATTTTAAACTACATGCATGAATCTCATGAATTGAATGCAGAAATTCAATCTATTCTTAGAAAGCAGGGGAACTTTTTAACAACTTGAATTCAGATCTAATCTATTGCTATGCTAATATTAATCTAGGAAAGCGGTCACTTGGTTCGAAAGCAATCTAATCTAATGAAAGAAAATTTAACTATTCAAAATAGGAAACAAATCAACTAATCTATTTCATGAATGTATGAACGATATGCTTATGCAGGGATGAGAATCTACTTAACCATGCAATCAACTACTAAAACATATACTGAAATTAACTACGGAAGAAAATATGAAACTAATTACTGTAAAATAGGAAATTATGCTACTTTTGCATAAAGAAAACTAATCTATTTAATATATGAACATAATATACTCTATTGGAAAGAAGAGCAAGCTAACTATCTAATTTAAGGAATTCACTCTAACTATCTAACTGCGATTTTATAAATCTAACTACCTAATCTATAACACTCATTCTAACTACTTAACTATGCGTTCGTATAAATCAAATGCGAGTGTTAATCGAAGGACCAAGTGTAAACAAATGTGTTGTGAAAAACAATAAACTAATGGAAGAAAACTACTTTAACCAATCCATTCTAATCAACAATTTAATCTATGAATTTGACAAAACAGAATGAAATACTATTCTAGAAAGCGATGAATTACTTCTAAGCAAATCTACTAATCATCTATCTATGAAATCGAATTGCGTTTAATTGTGTAAAAAACATAAATGAAAATCAAATCCTATTCTATGTGAATGAAAATGAGCAAGGAAACTATTCTAATGAAGTAAATCTATTTTAGATCTATTTCTAATGAAATCAAACAACAATAATCTATTATATTCTAACTATGGCTTCCTAGCACTGTCTCCGTCAATGGACGGGGGTTTGAAGGAAAGGTGTATATTTACGGTGACAGGAGGGATCAAAACAAGAAATTTTGGAAATACAAATGAAAAACTAAAAGTGAGAGGAGTCTTACGGTGATTGAAGGAAGGCGAGCTTGCAAGGTGTTTTGGAAAAGGAAAGATTGCAAAGGCACAAAGAGAAAAACAAAGCAAGGGAAATCAAATAGAAATAGAGAGGGATAGAGAGGTGATAGGGAAATTAAAATTACAGGGATGGGTTTATGAAAGGAAAGTAAGGGAAAGATGAAATTACTAATCTAATCAAATGGGAAATATCAGAATTAAACTAATGAATGCTACAACAATAAAATGGAGGAAAAATAGGAAATGAAGAGCAAGAAATCAGAAGAAAAATCCCTACAGATAGAGCTCTGTACCTAATCTAATCTATTGAGCAAATTGAAATCTAATCTAAGCTATAAGAAAATTAAACAAACAACAAGGTAATATAATCAATTAAATTGTAGAAATGAATACTTAGTTGAAAAGAACATAAATGCACAGGAATGGACAAAACAAAGAGGTCTGTTCGGAAACATTTTTCTCCATGTCTGCTAAGACATTAAGAAAACTGCCCACGATTAGGGGTAAATGATCCCATTTTAGAAGTGGGTTTCGAACCATTTCCCCAGATCCCTTATGGTTTGCTCACACTCTGTCCCTAAATTTTTCCTCTTGAACTGATGAAGGAAATGTGAACGTGAATTTCTGAGAGATACAAAATGAAGTTATGACAGAGCTGAGTGAAGAAAGAGGTATGTAAAGGTAGAACTGTAATTGAAATAGACATAAATGCAAAGGAAAAAGAAACTAATTTATTGAGCATGAATTAATAAGACTGAAAGCATGAACATCTCAGCATTTAATTAAACTGAAATTGACAAATTAAATTGCAAAAACAAAACTACTTATCTAATAGAGAACTGGATCGATCCAAGCACACAGAGAAACATCATGTAACCTCTGCCCCCCCCCCCCAAAGTCACAACCTCCAGCTATTGTAATACTTCAGATGATCATAACAACAAAATCGACTTCTTATTGCATATAAATTCGAAATTACAGAGTTCAACTCAAGTGTGAGCCATAGCAACAATGACAATAGCTACCACCTCCTTTTTATGGCCAAGAGCCTCTATATATATAAATTTATATATGTTAAAGAGGGCGTTTTTCCCCAAATCATGTACAAAATGGATTCCTTCATTTGGGAAACAAAGCCCCATGATTTTCTTAGATGAACACATGACCTAGGTGGAATCTTGGAGGTGGAGAAGCATGAGAGGACTGCCATGGATAAAACCCACATTTTTCGTTTCTTCCGTAAATGCCTCTAACCACTTGAACCAATGATTTTGGAGGTGCGAACGAAATTTTGAATGAATGCTGGGGTGAGAATGACGATCCGAATGGCCTGTAACAGAAATTAGTTTATAAACCCAATTTATGAGTGGATTTTTTGCTGAGTTGTTTTCCAAATTGAATGTTGGGTGCTAGATTCGTGTTGTGGCATTGTGGCTGAGTTTCATTGGTTTGGTTCTAGGTTCTCTTCATTTTCATCCATATTATGTGTGCCATCTTGATCCTCACGTGAACCTGCATAAAAGAGTTCGTTAGTTATTTTAATATATGGAACAAACCAAACAAATCATTCATTTAATTCATATGGTATGAAACGTTGGATGGATATGGTTTAAGATAATTACATGTGGCAGTTTTTTAATGAATATGTCTTTAAAATTAATTTCATATGGTTGCCCTTTTTAATGGATGTCATGTTTGTTTTTGGAATTATAATTACCATTTAATCATTCCTTTTATCTTATTAGGTGGCATGTAAACCAATGTGGTTATAGTTTATGGTTTTAAAGTTTTAAAGTGGCAATGTATTATGATTTTTTAATTGAAAAAAATTATGAATAAATTAAAAAAATGATGATTTCAATATATTAATTCTTAAATTATCTATTTGTTTGAAATTTTAAATATCCCAAAGCTCATGATCATAGTTTTTGATTTGCACATGCAGGATCAACACAACTAAAAAGAATAGGAAGATAAAGGTATCACGGGATCAATGAGAGACAAAAGACAAAGATAAACCAAACCAATAACCACATATTAAAACATGCCATAAAACTCAGTGCGAAACTTAGGACTGGAAGAAGGGCTAGATGAAGGACCGAACGGAGTACCAAAATGCTTATGATTTGCACAATATTGCATTTAATACATTAAAAATAAAATATTAGGCTCACTTTACATTTACGAGATTTTAATTAATAAAAAAAATAAAATATAGCCTTATTGAACATAGACATGTTAAATCATGGTAGATAAGATGGGAAATTAATGTAAATAACATCATTTTAAAAGACAATTCTGGACCCCAACACTCCCCCAGACCAAAGGTATGGCACGTCTGCATGCCATGAATGAATTGGAAGTGGTCTTTCTTTTATTCAAAAACTCGGTTTGATCATCAATAGTTTATAGGAAATATTCAGCAAAACTAAGCCAACTCCCCGGTATGGTTGAGACAGGTCCATATACTCTGCACCATGTCTCTTGTGCCACTCCATTTGTTTGAAAAATCTTCCATTAACATCCCCATCATATTTTTTATCATCCATTAGTGGTTGATTTTTCCTCCATTTCTCCCCAAAGCTTGCTCAAAGAATACCTGAGACTCCCATTCATCGATCATGCATATGATTGATATAAAAATCAGAAATGCATAGCCATCGAAAGCTTCTAGGTTAAACTTATGCTTTGCACCACCCGGACCAGAGCTACCTCTCATCGTAGTGTCTTATTTTCGTGGAATTTTCACCCACTATTCACGTTCCTGGTTGGAAGAGGGGAAGAAGACTAAAAACACTAAGGAAAGGATCAAGCCAAGAGTCTGCATATCGACGACCTCCATAATGCGATTTGTTGGCTTCATTAAGCTTCGATCCATCACATGTAGGTAATAACTCTCCTGCTCTACTACCATGGTTACGACTAGACGTCCCAACTTCCCATGGGGTTGGCTAGCATCTCGCCACCCTAATAATTTAAATCCCTTGTTCCTCCCTCCACTTCGTTTCTTGCATCATTTCCATGTGTACCTTGCGAAAAGTGGCCCATGTGGTCTGTGCGTGTATCACTGGTATCCGGGGGTGTGTAAGTGCAACATTAGTTTTATTTATTTATTTATTTTTTAACTAGTTTTTTTTCAAAAGCTGATGGATGCCATACCATAAAAAAGATCAAATAAATAGAGGAAAAAAATTTCATGCATGAAAACTTCAATAAGTCAAAGATGAAAATTTCAGCTTTTTGGTTTTTACTTAATTTTGTTCCATATTCCTATTGGAAACAAATCTCAATTTCCTATTGGAAAAAAGTCCCATACTTCTTATATTAAGGAGGGAAGTTTCATTATTTTACTTTTGACCTAATTTTTTCCCTTATTCCAGTTGGAAACAAATCTAAAAATTCCTATTGAAAATAAATCTCATCCTTAATATTCGAAACAAATCATATACTTTATATCAGAAACAAACCTCATTAGTTCTTTGTTGCATAGTTCCTCAAAGGATTTCTCTATATGATTACCACATAATTATAAAACATGTTTGTTTATTATTAATTTTATTTGAATATTTCTTTCAATATCTCCACCCACCACAATGCAACCATGCCCTTCTTTGCAAATTGATCATGGAGAGCAACTACACCACCCCTTCTCACAAGGGACAACAAAGTTCCTTAAGGCTCTCAAGAAGTTAATTTTATACTTGTACATAAAACTATTCTTAGAGGTTCAAATTGCAATGACTAGAGGTTCATTCTTGGTATGTTTTATTGCCAGAGATATGTTTAATTGTAGTGTTTCAAGAATAGTTTAGTTGTGTCTATTATATCTTTCTTCGTCTTCGATAGTTGTTGCATTGTATTTTTACATTACATAGAGAGTTCACATTGTTTTGTAGGTCAAGGGAAGTGGAGGGAAGAATGTGCATTACTCAAATAGGACCAGAATGATGTATAACAAAGACTATGAATGAATGGGGTTTTCCATGTTTATTTGAAAAAATAAGACCACATATATTCCCACTGTTTCTACAGTGCTAAGGGATCTCATGTATAGTGTCCATCAACCTTATCAGTCACAGTGCAACCAATACCAAGAGAACATGCATGTTGCTATTGATTAACTTTATCAGCTCGATCACACTTCAATGCATATTCCTTAGACATCAACTTTGATATGCCTTCTTGTTACTCAGTTAATTTTGATAACTACTTACTCCCTTCTCTTCCAATTCTTCTAGAACTGTGGACAATTGTGAATATAGGATGGGGGATAACTAAAATATAAAACAATTTATCCTATAAAATTAAAATAGGTACAAATATTCACACCCAATTATTCAAATTATGTCAATTTAATTCTCCAAAACATATTGCATCCCTTTGAAAAAATAATAGAAGTATCATGGAGTCACTCCCATTTGGCCATCTCTCCTCGAATCTGGCTAGACAAATATGGCTGGAATAACATTTTGTGCTTTTTGAAATTGGAATTTTATTTATTTGCATGGATTTGGAGTGACCATTACAATATAAAATTGCATTATGAAATGGATAAAATAAAAATTTCAGTTTGGACTTCTTTTTATAGACATTTATTTATTGGTTTCATGCTAGAATGAAAGATCAACAGAATGCCTAAAAGAACATAAATGATCTCACCTGCCTTTTCTATGTTAGCTGAGAAAAAGTCATTTTATAGTGAATATATTTGGACATATTTTAAAGAGTTAGAAAATATTAGACTTCAAATCTATTTCAAATCCCATGTACATCACATAAACATGTATGATGGTAATTTTATATGCATTTTATTTTTATGCTTTCAAGTTTTGATTTTAGTATTTTTTCAAAGGTAGAGAGTTTGTTGGTAACAACCCTTGTTTAATTTTTTAAGTAGGCTTCATCACATACAATACCATCTAATACCATAAACTGACCAATACTACAAAAAAAAACAAAAAAAAAACCATGAACTATAAACATAAACATACATTTGACTCTTAAACTAATTCAATTTTGAATTCAAAGTTCATTTATCAATATTAATTTTTATTTCTCGAATAATTGTTTGAGATTTATATGTTTTAAATCCATCTATTATGAAAATGAAATTCAACCAGTACTCTCTTGAAAAGTATAAATTATAATTTATATAAGAAGCCGAAATGTTAGAGAATTAGTAAATCTATGATTGACTAGATTTTGTCTATGGAAGAGTAAGACTCTAACAATGTTATCAAAAGGAAACTAACATCCCATCATTTTCTGTCACAAGCCTATAAATTCCAATACACACACACACACACACACACACACACACTTTTATCGAGTGAATAATGTAGCATGAAAATATTGATGGCACCACGAATACATTGTCGTTTGTTTGCATGGTAGATTATACTAGTTTCCTTACTGAATTATATAGGGTATACTTTATGTAGATGTTTGCATATGGCTAACAACATTCTTCCATCACATTTAAAGGTGATGTTCTTGACGCTTTTCATATTAAACTTACCCTATGGGTTTTCTAGGATTTGCTTACCTTAAAGGCTACAATTCTTTTCTAGCCATCACACTTTCACTATAGCAACTAAAATAAGATGTAAGACACATCTTTTTAAGAGGATGAAGAGTTGGGGGAGTATGGTGTTAAACACCGTATTATTTATCCCACTTACCATTTACCAAGGCATGAAGTAATGATATGTTTGATCTAAGGTATGCACCATGGTCCTTGCGCAAGGTATATATATAAGGTTTTATGCACTTGATCTAAATGTTAATAATTGGGAACTATGGTACTCATACCATAGTCGAGGGTTGATCCTTCAAATACACAACTTTGGGGTTTAATTAACATAAGGTTTTGGACATGCGATTTAATGGAGGTACAAGAGTTATGATTTGATAGTACTATGGTTTGAACTTAGTATTAAATATATACCCTGGATGTGATTTGACAACGCAACCAGACAATTAATGACATGCTTGAGATTAAATATAGGCCCTCCATTTGTATTACATGCTGAAAATGGTTTTTGTAAGGGTTTAATGTGGTTTTTCATGTTCGAACGTTTCATTTTGTTGTTTTTTTTGTCTACAAAACTTGGGGAAGAAGGCTCTTCCTTCCATTGTTACACTATGTAGTTTCTTCTGTTAAAATTCTTATCAAGTCGTTAATGGTTTTTGTTTGTTCACTTCTGAGGTGGGTTGGAGTTTTCACTTGGAATTTATGGAAGCCAACAAGTCTCGACATTGCTGGTTTACTATGAATCGCACTCGGACCAATGTTCAATGGTATTTCAATTTCTTTTAACAAGGTAAACCAAGTTGTTAGCACTCAGAATGTACCCAGGTTGTAAAAGGCACACCCCGAGGTAACAGCAAAACCACTTTAGGAAGATATTGGTAATTTCTCCCAGAGAGGGATCTCTCAACATGAACTTTACAAATTGCAAGACCAAACGGTAACAATATTTAAAGGTTTATTTGGTTGAAACAATCACATATCCATTGGGCAACGGATTCATATACATGTAAATAGATTCCCAAAATGCATACACAGGATTTTTCAAAGGCAAGATAATCACATAATTGCAGTCATTTCATTTGTTAGGGTGAAAATAGAAGAAATGAGGGAACAACCCATCAATACAG